>VOQJ01007982.1:1061-14043 GCA_015052665.1 Apistogramma diplotaenia
CCATGCCTCTTCCGCCCCCTGGGCCCGCGCCCCCCGCAACACAGGTGGGGGGGGGAAAGGGTTGGGGTTTTTCAGCCAAACCCCCCCCCCCCCCCAAATCCAAAATTCAAAATTCATAGACGCATGTTTCGTCTAAAGAGCGAATAAAGATTGAAATATTCTGTACTACACTAAAACAATGCACTGTACCTCTGAAAAGTTTGATGGTGTGAAGATATCCTCTGTGGCATCGAGTTCAGTGAACAGAAATGATGAACTGAACCTGTGTTGTAAGTGAATGATTCAACTCCCAATTAAACTTGATATGTTACTATGAATGGCTGCTCCTGCTCTTCACCTGGGTGTCTTTCGCTAAAATGTGTTAGATACCCTAATTCTGAAGAAAACCAGTCTTTGCAGGTGGTCTGATAGGAACAGGGTGCTCAGTCACGCGATTGTCAGCCACTGTGACCTGGTTCGATGAAGAGGTGTATGTCCTTTAATTAGTTTGAATGTAGGCAGCACAGGTTAGGGGACTATAATGGCTGATCAATCCAATCTGGTGCGCTCTTGAGTGTGTGTATGGCAGGGGTGGCCAACCAGGCAGAGACAAAGAGCCACATTTTTTACCGTGTTCCCCTGCCATTCTGAGAGCGAACTTGACAGAAAACGTTTACTCAAATGATCCTGCTGGGAAACTTTGAGCTATTTTCATTCAACGTACATGCTCGTTTGTCGAAAATACCGTATTGAACTCAAGCGAAGCGAAACTTCGATATGAACATAAGAGCTGCATGGAACCGGGCAACGAGCTGCAGGTTGGCCAGCCCTGGTGTATGGAGACAGTTGAATGTATTACACTTAACACACTGTAGTTTGTTTTGTGTTCAGGGTAATAAATGAACATTTCACTCAATGCAGCAGTGCAAACCACTGATTTATTATCTTAATAGTTTTTTGACAGGAGTGGACCTCGGTGGCACACATAGCACACGTTTTTAAACAAAATCACTAATGTCACAGCCATTTCCATTGGAGTTAAAATCACTTGAACTCTCAGTTCCCTCAACATGCTGATTTTCTGAACAGCTGGAGAACCTTTGTTCAGTACCCAAACATACACTTTGCAGACCATTACTTGATTGGGTGACCATCAGCTACTTTTTTTTTTAAAAAATCTATAAATCTCTATTAAGAGTAGCTGCTGAAGTTCTTCAGAAAAAATTAAATGGCAAACCCAAGTGATGGTAGACATGTTATTGATCGGAACTGAGCTGTTTTGCGGTTGCACAGGAGCACTCTGTGAGAGTGGATGACCTTTGCTCCTCTCCGCATACAGCATAAAGCCTTTAGCACTAAGTGTAGGCTGTGTATTTGGAGCAGCTGCGAACTTACCAGCGATCCTCTATGCCAATCTAATTGAGTCCATTCATTAGACGCTTATTCTTCAGGGAGACATTGAGGGTGGAAGTTAATCCAAGGATCGACAGCCCCATTCCATGTATGGACTACACCAGTTTAATCCTGCAACAAGTAGAGGTGTTTCTCTATGGGAAAAACACACAATTGATCATTAGTGTAATGTTTTTGTAAGAGTGGTTTATCAAATGATTCAGTGCTGGATATGAGCTTTATTATGTATTGCACATTACCATAAAGGAGCTGCAGAGATAAAAGCTTCAGCTAATGGACTTGTGAAAACAGTGTAACACAGCTGATGAGTAAATCAGTCAGCAAAGCACAGCTGAAAGTGTCTACAACACATCAGATTAGAAGATTATTATTTGAATAACCAGTGCAATATAACTGTATGAATTATAATTTCTCTAAATCCCACCCTGTAAACACAAACAAGTCAACAGAGTGTATTAAAGTTGATTTGAAGAGTCAGATACTTTGATTAGTTCTACAGACTTCTTTACTCCTCCCATTTGATAAAGTTAATAGAACATAAAAATAATGAGTGAACAAACTATTGTTGCCTCAACTCAACATTCATATTTTGATATTACAACGTAGCCGGAGTCACACTGCAGCTGGATGTTATCTTAAACTTCAGTGGCGTCGACTTGAACTTCACTACACAGATCTTTATCTGTGCTACATCACTTACCCGCATGCATGTCCTCAATTACTGCATTTCCTCAAAAAGTGACCGGAGCTTTTAAGAACCGCAGCTGCAGATAGTGTGACGCTTTTATTTGAAACAGGCTTGTATTTGAGCTGGTGTTTTATTTCCACTTCCCAGTATAACTTGTCATATTTTAGCTCCGACCATTGTTGTGATCTGCTCTTGCATTATACTGTTATGAGCAGTGAGTCACTCTTCATATGATTCGGTGGGAAAGACGTTTTTCTGCACTGAGCTTTGTTTTAACTACAAGCAGAGCATCACTCTCAACACAGCAAGCAGCTCACTGCACTCATGGTGCACAGCTTTGCTAATCTAGCATGGACATCAGTGAACCATGGCCTAGCAACTGAACTGTAAACATAATGTAACAAATACAAACTAACACAACAGACTAACACACGGCTGTACCTGTGGTTCGTAGCTTTTATACCCCTTTCTCCTGTTTTTGTAGATCATAATTGGTGCAGTGTGACTGCAGGCTAGGGCTGTACCAATGAACAAGCAGCTAGAGTAACAGACTTGATCAGCAAAGCTACATTTGATCAAAGTGCCTTTAAAGAAGCTGATTTCCTCATTAATGCATAGATTTATATGAAATTTTACTACTTCACTGTCATTTCAAGCGTTCACTTACAACCAATACTTGCAGTATGGATTTGTTTGGGTGTGCGTGCACACAATAGACAGCATAAATATAAAAGAGAACCAGAAGCACACAGTGAAACAGTCCACTTCAATGACTCAAAGTAGTGGGCGAGGCTCAAGGAGACAGGTGAGCCATTTTACACACACACACACAGACAAACAGATGGAAGAAGTTGGGTCAGCTGTAGGCCCAGAGAGTGAAAAGTCAAGTAAGAGCCAGACAAATACTACAGCTTAACATCACTTTAGATTTTAAGCTGAACAGCTGAAGTCCCAAACTGCAATTGCTAAATTATCCACCTGAAAGTGGGAAAGAGTCTGAGTGTTGTGGTGTTTTTGTGTGTTAGGGAATGCACTATGAAGCGCAACTATTGCTACCATAACCCGTCACCTGCCTGATGCTATTGGTTATCTGTGATCTTCTACAGTAAAAATCACCCATCCTTAACATATTCCTTGTCCCACGTACTAACATGCTGACATGGGTTGGCTGTGGCTGTAGCTCAGGAGGTAGAGCAGATCACTCACCAATCGGAAGGCTGGCGGTTCGATTCCTGGCTGCTCTGGGCTGCATACCAAAGTATCCTTGGGCAAGATACTGAACCCCAAGTTGCTCTCCGACGCAAGCGTTGGAGTGTGAATGCTTTTGAATGTTAGATAATAAGCACTTAGCTTAGTTAAATATGGAAGTGCTTGAATGAATGAGGTGTGAATGGGTGAATTGCCGGTGAATGTTGTATAAGCGCTTTGAGTGCTCAAAAGAGTAGAAAAGCGCTATATAAGAACTAGTTGATTTACCATCAGACAGCAGCCACATTTACAAGATAACAATCTGTATAATAGTCACTTTGCTCAAAACAAGTCACAAACACCCAAAGGAAACCTCAGTTAAAAATATTGTTTAAAAAAAATATCGTATTTTATTACAATCAAGGGGATTTTCCATTTTGATGGAGCATTTTCTGAGGATGTGGGAAAAGCATTTTGCTCACAAGAAAAATGTGTGGCTTCAGACAAAAGGGGCTATCATCTGAACTGTGTATCAGATCCAGATGAAAATACCTGGAAATAAAAGCTTAGATATTGATCTTTTGTCTCATATTCATCTGTTAATGTCAAACTCAAATGTTTTCAGTCTAGAGGAAAAATAAAGGTATTGGCGTCACTGTTCAAATACTTTTGAATAGGAGTGTATGCATTGTTGTAGCACTTGTGCATGCATGAAGCTTCCTGTAGCATACTTGCAGAGGATGGAGGGGTTGCAGTTAAATGTGGCACTTTGGAGATAGCCGAGATAGCCCGCTGGGAATGTGGTGCCACATTCTCAGCGGGCCAAGGCTTAGTCCTCTGGCAGAGAGGTGAGATTTTGACGGCAAAGCTGGAGGCAGTTGAGATGAGTGGGGTGGGGGTGGGCGATAGGATGACCTGCTGTTATCTTATAGAGAGAGTAAGGGACATTTACACCAATGTGTTCAGTGGAAACACTGTCATTGAAAAGTAACGTGTTTACACGGAATTGTTTCAGAAACTATCTCCGTTTACACGGAAATGCAAGACGTTGAAAACACTGCAGTTCTCATTGGCAGGTCACAAGTTGGTGGTGTGGATACAGGAGCTGCAACCAAAGTGGACAGGTGCCAGGGCCCCCGTTTTCAAAAAGTAGCGGAAATGGAGACCGGAGCATTTCGAAAACCAGTTTTCAAAAAGTATCACAACAGACCGCATAAATAAGTGTTGTTTTAACGCTTGTCTTGGAGGCCGTAATGCATCAAAACGACACTTTTTTAAAATATGAAAATGTTGTCGTGTAAACGAGGCGCAAGTTAATCCTGATTAAGTCTCAGAAACTCAGTTTGCCTGACCATCAATGACCCTAAGTTTTTGATCTTACTAGGTTCTGGCTCAAACGCATCTAAACTACAAGATAAAGCTGCTTTCTGTCCAGGAGACACTAAATTCACGATGGTGTATGTGCATGTCCGCTGAAGTAAAATACTGTAGCAATTGTTCTGTGCAGATGTTCTGTGATTTCCCACTGTTTTGGGCGGCTCTTGAAGGTGGTGTCAGAGCGAGTGTGAGGGTGAAGGAGAGCTGCCTTACTGTTTTCCTGTTGTTGTGTTTTTGGCGTAGTTGCAGCCGACCGCAATCATTTATCTGTTAATAAAAGTTTAACCTTGCTGCTTATCCTTCTCCATCTCCGTCACCGTGGTGACAGACGCTACAATATTTCGTTTGAAGAAAAAAAAACATTAATAAAAAAAAGGGGGAGGAAAATGGGATGGTCTTTTGAAGTAGCAATGCTGCATGCTGGTCACTGGTGTAGAACCATCTATCCATCTATCAATCATACCCCTGAGCTTATTCAGATTTGGTTTATGCAGGTTTAAATGAGAATCTTCTATGTGATAACACTGCAGAAGCCCCACTGTATCCCAGCTGAGAACCATGGCTGTTTACTGAGCTGAAGTCTTCTTTTAGAGTAACATTAATGCCATGCAGGCAGGACAGGGTCAAGTCACATGCATACTCTTTCTATATTGTTGTTAAAAAAAACATTTGCATTGACACCTTGTAGGATTCATGCTTGACTCAATTAGGGACTCCATATAAAGTCAAGTATGTCAATGGCTTTGATATCAATTTGATATCAGACTTATTCATTCCCATCCTCTGTGGCATTCAGCCTCTCTGGTGAGACCAGCAGCACCTTCTTGGACCACAGCTGTAGTCAGTCTGTATTCTGCTCATTTGCCACATGAATCAGTTCTCCACCTGTTGCTGGTTCTGAAATGGGGAGCATGTCATCGTCACGCTGGAGCCATAATGACTTCCCTCTGGCCTCCTAGACACCAGCAGCCTATCTTTTCAACTGATTTTTTCCCCCCAATATTTTAGCGACCTGTTCCCCCTGATTTTCCAACGACAGAGCCAGATTGCTGTAATACACTCAGCTTTGTGATGATCACATCTTCTCTTCTGGTCAGCTGTACAGGCTGTTTTTTTGTGGCAGCAGCTGCTTTTGAGGTACCTTTTTAATTATACTTGCATCTTCATCAGGAGTAGAAATTTCAGCTGTAATAATCAATTCATCTCTGGTAACCAGTTGTTGCAGATAAGCTTTTTCATTCTGAAGTTTGTACTCTGGCAGGAGCTGTAATTAAAATCAGGTGTTTACCTAAGCAGTAAATGTTGCTAGAATCACACAGAGCGCCAAATTCTGAAAGTAACTTTAATATTGTTGTTGCTTTTCAGCCAGCCAGCACTTTTTGACCAGATTTTGCTTTATGATGGCGAATTTGAGTAGAAAACACTGGATAATTTTTTATCCAGTTTTAAAGTAAAACCACTTTCCTCAGAGTGAATTAATCGAGAATGATTGCTTATCTGAAAATTGCTCCCTTTTTTTATGATGGGCTGTCTTTCCAACCTCTGAATTTTCTTGAGGCAGAGCAGCAGCCAGAAAAACAAGTTTCATCAAAGTGAGTTTTCCTATTAAAGACAGTAATTACATGTCTGGAAGCTGAAATGAGCTGAAACAAGTGTTCTTCCCTCCTGCTCAGGTCAGGTTTGTATTGTCAGGTATCAACTAAGCTTTCTTGAGAAATATTGACGCGTCAAACGCAGTGCTGCTTGCTGCTCCCCCACAGCATGAGAACGGCAGACACAAGGCTGGAAACCTATTTAAAAAGGCCTAAAGCAGGTTTGTGCTGGGTCAGAACCTTGGCACTGTATTATCAGCACAGTTCAATTACATGCCCACACACCCAGCTATAGAAATACCAGTGACAAGCTGTTAATATGTTAAATATTTACACATGTACATACTTCCTGGAGCCTGGAATGGTCACCAGCACAGTGTTGTTACAGTGTCAGTGTGGAGATTAACAGCTAGTGAAAGCTGGTCGTTCGTGTCTCTCACACTGGCACTGACCTACCAGCAACGAGGACCAAAGGAAAATGAGACAGACGTGATCTGAGCTAACCTGTTTCAGAATCCTTTACAGACTGTGACCTTTTAATGCTGTGCTGAATGTGAGACCGCAGCACTGTGGCAAACATGTTGGTTTTGTAACCCTTTTACCCACCTGCAGCTTTTTGCTGGTACTACTATCACCTCTGTGCAGTACAGGCTGAGAGAAAATATAGTAACAACTGTGTAGCAGCCCTTTTCTTTATGCAGTGAAATGCAGTTGAGGGGGTGTAGTGAGGTGTGTAATTAGGTCACTTAACATTGGAAGGGTCTCCACCTTCAGGCCACTTCTTTGTCATTGCAGGAATAACTGTTGGGTGACTTTGATAAAGGTCACCCAGGAGGCAGCAGAAGACTTTTGTTGAATTGTGTTGTCGGGTTGTGCCAGTGGCTGTTGTGGTCAAAGTGAGCTGTGACAGCTTGCCAGTTAAGGCAAATTTTAGCTAATCTTTTCTATGGTTTTAAGTTAACATTTTCATTAGATTCATAAGAAATAAAATCTTCCTTGCTATAGTTTCATACTGTACATCTAAATATAACTGATACTTGGAACACAGATGTATCGGAGCATGCACGGGCGCGTGCACACAAGTTTGGCTCAGACGTGTGTGTGTGTGTGTGTGTGAGGAGACTGATCTATCATTGTCATCATCAAATGAGAGGAGGCAGGAGTATATTTCTGACTGAAAATCAGAGGCTAACAGGGTTGATCACCCAGCACTGCTCCATGCTGAGGTCGTCTCGCACCTGTTTGCTATCGGAACTGTTCTGTCACTGCGACTAGCAAGCAGGCATACACCCCTATTCCATTCTGTCACCAATACATGACGACCCCAGCCCCCCGGCTAGATCGCTGCACTATAGTATTGTTTCACAGCAGTTTCGTTTGCAGTGTGCACGTGCGACCTTGCAATGGTCCCGTTCACACTTGGTTTTGTGGGGCAAAATGGCTTGAAACCGAGGGGTAAGTGAAGGAAAATGGGAGCTCAAAGGACAATTTTGGACTTATTATTGAACATAAAATCCCAGGATCTTGTCTTCTTTCTTGTCTTTGTAGACTCATGAGGATAACACACTGACGTGTTGCTTAAGGAATCTTTATTAAAAATAGCTACAAGTAAATGTGCATCTTATTTTCAGAATATCATAACACTGCCTAGAGTAGTGATGTATCGTTCGCTAAAGAGCCGGTTCTAAGAGCCGATGCTTGGTAGTGAATCAGAAGAGCTGGCTCCCAGTGAATCAGAGCCAGCTCCCCAATTTCTCACTAGCGCTGCTAACAAACCTGAGGACAGGGGCAGAACTGATGGGCACACCATGCAGCCAATCACACAGCGGTTAATGGGATTAGTCCATTATGTTAAAGCAGGGGGGGATGGATGTTCCACCATGTGTGGGCGTAGTCCGGGTACAGATGGCGGGAGGCAGCAGTGCAAAAACGTGAATATGCGTGATACCCATAATTTAAGGAAATAGGCAATAGCAGAGAAGAATAGTCATTGCAAATGGAAAATTACAGTGAGAACAGGTTCTACCACAAACTTGCACTGATATAAGAACTGTTGATCCCTCGGTACAGTTGCAGGAGAGAGGCAAGCTAGGTCTCTGTCTACTGACCCTGGTGACTCTGGTCCCGAACCAAGAACAGCTGTAGCAGCATCCACTGCCCTCCCCAAAACTTTAACTGTAACCGGTCCTACTGCAACACAAGTCAGTTTGGTTTGTTTTTTTTGGGTCCTGTGTTCCATTAAAAGTTTATTTAAACAAAAGTAATTTTTTTTAACAGGTCATATGCACAAAATAAAGCAATTATGAAGTTGACCATAAAAAGACTAAAGGCCAAAGCGTTTCTCAGCACACAAAGCATTCGGTTTTGCTCATTTAGGCTAAAATATGAGGCTACAAATGGCTCCCAAATGGTAAAGAACCATTTGGGAGCAGAAAGAGCTGACTCCCCTTTAGGAGCTGAGTCTAAAGAGCTGGCTCTCTGAAAAGAGCCAAAATTCCCATCAGTAGTCTAGAGGGCCCCACAGTCCCTAGGCAGAAAGTCACATTGTCCAATCAGATTCAGGTGCCTTCAATGACTCATTGGACCAACCATTATCACAGAATAATTACATGCATAATATTATCCAACTGCATTTAGTGTTTAGCATTAGCGAGCTAATGCTAATTAACACCTTCGCCCTGTCCCTGAACACACACGGGCAGGACTGACTTTTTTTCCCTGGCTCCTTGACTGTTCCACTGGGCATTTTAGTCAGTGAAATAACGGGTGTGTGTGGTGGGGGGTGGGGGCCACGGTGAAGACTGTAGGAGACAAGAACAGATAGTGGAACAGGTTTAAAGTATTTAAAGAGTCAGCACATGCTAGGTCTGTTAAGCTGATACCCACTGTTTGCCGACTATGGTCAGCGAAATCCTTCATTGTTGTAGGGCACAGTGTAAATGTTAAAACCTGAAACTGTGCCATTTCTACATATTTTCTTTTGTATTTCACACTGGTTTCGTTGCTTTGTTGACCTCAAGCATGTAGATGAGGTGGTGCTACCAGCTGTTTAGCACAGTGAAAGACAAATGATACAGAAATAGAAGGCTTAGACCGCCAACTCTTCATCCAGTTTTTACCTCAAAAATATGTCATGGCTGTTGAAACTGTGGAGGAAGCAGATGCAAATGTGCAGTAAATGGAGGCTGTGCCTGTAAGCATTAGTGCAAGATTCATACCATTCTGACAGTACACCACTCAGATTCCCAGTGTCATGGCGATCCCCTGTAGATAATGCTGCTTTATTTTATGTCTTTGTGCCGGCAGTCACTCTGTCACTCACACTGCATTTCCACACTGGCAGGCTCTTTGTTTTCTGATCTGCCCCGGTCATTTGCTTCTGTAAGCTAATGTTGCTGCTGCTGTTACTGAGGTTTTTGCTGGTAAAAGCAATGAAAGCACATATCACATTGAGCTCTGTATATCTTTGACACCATCTCAGTCAGTATTTTGAGACGATACTTCCAAGAAATCTTATTGTTTCATGCTGGAACGCTGCAAACATTTGTTCCGTTATATAGGTGCTGATTACAGTCAGTCTGTGATCCTTCAGAGTCTGAGCTGTAATTTTGTAATGCACCTGTGTTTTCATTAGCAAACTCAAGACTAAACTCACTAACCATAAACTTTGGAACCCCCTCCTTCTAGTGTGCGTTTTAATGGCTAATTAGGGATCACTGGTAAATATTACCAGCTGCCTATGTGCAGAGTTTAAGTGCATATAATCCAGTCAGCTACTAATGATTCAGTGGGGCACACAAACCTCGAAAAGAGGAAGTGTCTACTTCCTAGGTTCCTGTTGCTGTGGCTGCAGTTCAAATGTTCATTCCCATTCTCCCATGAAGATTAGCCCACACGGGTCTGCTGTGCTCCTCTGTGCTCATTTTCCAGTCTCAGCTCTGGTCTTTAGAGCAAGTTAAAGTACTGTTATGATAAAACATTAAGACTAGTTTTTTACCACTGATTTTGTTTTAAATACTGAAGTTTTTTGTGTATTTTTATCTTATTGGTTTTAGACTTGGTGTTGCCTGTTTCAATGTCCCACTTTCCAGTCAAGTTAAGGTTTGTTATGCTGTCTTTGATTTTCAGAGTAAACCTGGGCGACGTTAAAATTCCTGTTGCGATTTGGCAATTCAGGTTCAGGCTGCTGTAGTTTTTGCCTTTTTAAGTCACTCCAGAAGAAAACTGTAAGAACTGGGGATGTCTGTACAGTTGTTGCATAGCTCACCTGGTTTAAGTTAAAAAAAAGTTTGTAGTTAATTTCAGCATTAGGTAGTTTAGCTGTAGTCTTAGCTGAGCAGCCAGTGGGTGCTGCTTGTTAGTACTGGGTGTTTACACTGGAACTTAAATTTGCTGATTCCTGCTGTTAGCGTACAGTCTCCTTCAGCCTTTTATTTTTAACACAGTACGTTGTGTGTGCCATTCATGAGTTATGTACTATAATCATTGATGTTATTGTGGAGTCTTTGCCTTACAGTATGAAACTCCTTGAGGTGACTGCTATTGTGATTTGATGCCATATAAATAAAATAAAATAGAATTGATACAGACAGTGATGAGGTTCTCTATTGCTCGTATTGTATCTTCATCTCAGTCAACCCAGCTGCTGCTTACGGTGTGGGCATTTTTCTTGCTTTGTGTAAATTTCCTTTAGTCTTGACCCTGCAAGCAAAGTGTTCTTTGCTTTGCTGTTTGTCTCCTTGTTAGAACACAAAACAAAGCCTTTCCATGTGAGGAAGAAACAGAGGCTAAATAAAATCGAAATATAAATCTTGGGCAAATTCTTTTTTGGCCCTCAAGAGTGAAGGGTTCAGCTGGCACGTGTTCAGTATCTGCACGCAGAGGTGTTTGTAGGTGAAGCCTTCCTCTTCTATCTGCTCTTCTGTTGTATATGATGTGAGCTGGTGAAGTGTTAATGGGCCTGTGGAGGGGGTGCTAATTGATTCCTTCTCCCAACACTCATTTTCATTAACACCCGTTCCCAGGGTAGCGTGTATCTCTCCAGGTTCTGCCGCAGCCTCCCATGTGTCCTTGTTCCTTCCCTGCTGTTTGACTGTGTGTGGAAACAGGTAGCAGGGAGAGTCCCAAACCTGGGCTAGGATCTCTGGAGGTGGAGGAGGACAGGACTGATGTTGCTGATCTGACTGATGTTGCATGTATTAGTGAGCTGGAAATGGTACTGTATATTAATCTCCTTTTTCCCCTCCCCACCACCTTGTGTTCACAGCATTCGCAGTGTGATGCAGAAGTACCTGGAGGAGAGAGATGAACTGACATTTGACAAAATTTTCAATCAGAAGATTGGTAAGTGTCAACATTTTCATTTTGCTAAAGCATAAAAGATATAGGTCCATGTAGGTTCTCAGTCATCCAGGTCGCGGTGTTGTAAGGAGGTTGAAAAAAGGTGACTGAACTTTGTTTTTGAAGTTGTTTAATCTCTTATCCAAGAGGCTTCTTCAGTTCCAAAACCAAACAGTAGATAGTCCCACGTGTGCGGGGGTGTCCCCTTTGGAAGTGGTCATTGGCCCACTACTGATCATTTGCGTTATTACGCGAGGCAAGGTTGCCAAAAGGTGTGGGTCATTATCACCAGGAGTTTTGACTGAAACCACTGTGAGACCTCTCTCCACCCTGCCATGAGACCTTTTGAGAGGTCAGCTGAAGTTAGGAGTGAGTGGGGGTTGAGGTGCCTGTGAAGGGAGCTCAAGACTATATTATAGGTGGCTGACAACTGGTGGAGACTTTTGCTACAGTTCTGCCGGCGGACAATCCGTACAGAGATTTGTCCGTAACGGAGGGATATTTCACCCTCAGCTCAGGCTCAAAGGCAGTTCAGTTCTGCTGGGACTTTGTCTCAGTAACTATATATCATCTATATATCGAATGCCATTGTTATGTTATGTTACTTCAAATGAATCCTGTTTGCTTGCTAGCGCAACTTGGCAGAGCTTTCTCAGTGAAGCCCAGGCTGGGAAAAAATATTAATTTGCTGAGCTGTATGTTTAACTTGACTAAGCAAGACTACTGTTTTGCACGTTTTCATAACTAAATGAGGCCATGTAGTTACAGAAGCCATGTCGGCCGCCCTTGTAAATCCGCCATTCGACACCCCTTGAGCTGGTGTGCCTGTCAGATCGCCGTGCTATATAGCCGACTGCTGGTATTTGGGATATGTAGTTACTGAGTCCCAACGGAACTGAACGCAGCTGCCTTTGAGCCTGAGCTGAGGGTGAAATATCCCTCCGTTACGGACAAATCTCTGTACGGATTGTCCGCCGGCAGAACTGTAGCAAAAGTCATGTGTGTGCAGAGAGCGAGTTTAAGAGCGGGGGGACTTGAAACTGCCGACTTGTGTGTATTTTCAGTGATTCGAGCAAAACTTTAAGACTTTTCAACCATTAATATCTACGCTGCAGATTTATTCACACATTTACAGATCTGATTACAGACAGATCAGCATACAGACACAGACTGTATTACAGACACGAATCGTAATGCGCACGCACAAACCACAATACGGACACAAATCGGAGTATGCACACACAAACCGCAACACGGACACAAATCTGAATACGCACACACAAACCACAACACGGACACAAATCGTAATGCCCACACACAAACCATAATACAGACACAAATCGTAATGCGCACACACAAATTTCCACACAGATCACATTACGCACACACAGATTCAATTATGGAC
>VOQJ01007993.1:1047-22103 GCA_015052665.1 Apistogramma diplotaenia
TAGTGATGAGGTGTGATTATGAGGGGGGGGGGGGGGGGGGGGGTGTTGTACCTCCATCTGCAGTGACTCTGCAAGGCCTCGCAGGGCAAACTTAGAGGGGGAGTAGGCGGTGTAACCAAACAGCCCGATCTGGCCCGCCTGCGAGGAAACAAACATGATGCGGCCCATTCTTCGCTCCTTCATGGTGGTTATGACGGCACGTGTTGGGTAAACGCTGCCCAGGTAGTTCACTTCCATCAATTTCTGAAAGTAATAAAATAAAAAAAAATGCCATATTCATACACACCATAACAGGAGAGCAAATGGTGCATTACGACAATTTAGGCAACTGTTGTCATTTTACAACCTGATCAGTTCAGTGTGTCAATTCACAGCAGGCTGAAGCTTGTAAATTTAGCCACTTCTTTTATTATTGTGACAGTAATAGCTCTAATCCAGGAATAACCTTGCTCATGTGTAATTAAAGACTCCATTGTAAATACCAGCAGTGACTAATTTTATACTTTATACATTTTAGCACCACTTAGTGTCACTTTGGCTGCAGGTACTCACTTTAAAGCGATCTACCTCGACTTCCTCAAACTTCCCAGAAACTGAAGTTCCAGCGCAGTTCACAAGCATGTCGACGGGACCTAGCTTTTCTTGAGCCTGCACAACAGGAAACAGTCACTTCACTACCTTTTAATTATTAAAGCTATGCTCCATTAGCAGAGAGGGTAACAGTACCTGTTTTATCACATTTTCCACCTGACTGTAATCGCTGGAAACATCCACGGAGATGCAGAGCACCACCTAAATAAAGAAACCAAGATCTTAATAATGCAAGATTTAAAATCGCTCATCACAGCCTATATTTGCACAATGGAGGCAATCACAGCCGCTTTTAATTATTTTTCCAAGTGGCATCTTTCATTGAAATAAATACTGAACCCACACCTGCTTGTCATTGATGGCAAACTTCTCCACTTCTTTCTTTGCCTGAAGCAACTTATCCTACAGTGAGGGGAAAAAACGGAATGTTTACCGTCAAATCCACACAAATATCATTATGAACGTCATCAATGTTCAACTTTGAAACAAAAACGAAAACATGTAAAATCGCTGTCATGCAGGTCAACTGTTTAACACAAAAATAAAGCACGTTCTGCACGTGAGTGACATGGCACAAGTTCACCTTTAGAGTGGACATGAATGTTTGTGCTGACCTCGTCTCGTGCCACCAAAGTGATGAACGCTCCTTGCCTGTAGCACTCAATTGCAATGCATTTCCCAATCCCACTGGAACCTCCAGTCACCTAAATCAAAGGTCAAACATAGGGTACGCGATAATGCAACACATAGACTGGAACACATGCAATACAGCTTAATAAAGTATTTTTTTTAAATAATTTATCCTACTATTTAAGCTTATTCGTGCTTATTGTAGCAAACGTAGTAACCATGTCGCTGCCAGTTTATTAGGTATAGCAAGATAAAGCAATGTTTACCTACCCTCAGCAGCCTGTTTGCAAAGTTTCTCAGTAACCAAGCTGAATTCCCTGATGTTAGGCTGGATACCGCATAGGTTTTTATTTCAGTAGATTATATTTTATCTAGGTATACCTTATAAACCCTATGCAAAGTAAGCTTCAAGGATTTGTTAAAGCAGTATTTCTCAACTCATAGGAGGGCGTGCCTCTCCACTTGACACACACCTGAGATTCCTAATAAACTGTAAGAAAAATATTTTCACACACACACACAAAGTTAAGACTGCTTATTTACCCGTAGGGTTAGAGTGAACACGTCCCCTAAAGTAAACATAAAAATATGGCTAACCTTAAACTCAGCTAGGTTAACTTAAACCAGCTAAAAGCTGCAGTAATGAGTAGGCGTTAGCGACCGTTACCAACCAGCTAAACCGCTCCACTTACCACGACGTGGGCCCCGTTCAGTTTCAGTGGCTTGGGACTAATGAGGGGCGATATCATGTATAACAGCAACACAAAAGCAACGATAAAGGCAGCTACAACGAGCAACATAATGAACGGAAGAAGGAGCCACCAAGAATTGATAAAAAGCCAATCTGTGATCGTTGAACTGAACCCTTCTTCAGAGGACATGGGTGAAATCTGGCGATCGTTAGCTTATTTGCTAACTAGCAGGCCAGCTTCTGGGGGTCCGATAAGAGGGCTACGAGGTAGGCGGTGGTGCTGAAAGGGTGGGGGTGGCGAAACGCAAAGGTCGGAGGAGGAGTTTTTCCCAGTGCTCGGTAATGGGTCAAAGATGCGCAAGAACCAGGTTAAAGAGCAGCGGTGAACCTTGGCTCCCCGTGACAAAGCGCAGTCTACATCAACCAAAACAAATCGAAGTGTAAGCGGACGCCGTACGATGCTACGTGGTACTTGTAGTTCTAAAGCTCGGAGTTTCGAAACGCTGGCTCACTGGGCTTGAACAACAATTCCCATAATGCAACGCGACACCACTTTATTCGTAGTATCCGTTTGTTAGGCTACACGCCCAAATGAACTTGCATTTTTTCTGACACACCACCGCTTCACACTCGTCACAAAAAAGTGAACAGCTTCTCTTTGTTGCTTTACCTTTTATTTACACTGCGGAAATGAAAAAACAGAAAATTGTTGCACTGATAACCTCTTCACAAAGAAAAGGCTTGAGAGTTGGCTATATATATATATATATTTATACATTTACAGTAAAATGAAGATGTTCCCCATTAAAAAAAAAACAAACTACCAAGAGACTATTTGCACATCTCAAGGGAAACAGACTAAGGTTGTATAAAGTCTCTTAAAGAACTTAGATGAAATGTACAAGCAATATACATTTCTTCACTGTAGTGACAATGTACTTGATATATTAGCAGTAGGTCAAATTTTGAAATAAACAGAAATAACCATTCACTTGGGGGGAAAAGAAAGGCCCTTGCAACTTTTCTAGAAGGCACACGGTGCACACTGCCACTTATGGCTATTTGAAGTTCATGGTTGGAAATGCACTCCTATGTTAGGTATACAAGATTTCTCCATCTGAGAGGCATGAGTGTCCAGCTTCAACATTCCACATGTTTTATGAGCTGTGAGGTGCTAAAGCTGTCTTAATATAAGGCTTGGTTTTCAGTTCCTATTAAAGGATCATTATCAAATCCTGTGAACAGAAATGAAATATATGTACAACAGGTATTAAAAAACAAAACAAAACACAAGCTGTGAGACAAAGCAATTCAAAGCTACCAAGTCCTTGAGAAATGAAAGCAATGCTGGTCTGGCACCACAGGTGAGCCACCCCAAAAACCACATTTACGTCATGACAAATGAGTAAACACAATCATCATTTGTATCGAAAGTGGATAAACAATCCAAAACTGCCAATGAGGCGCTCATCCTGACTATCTCTCAACGTTATGTCCACCATCATGTGCCAATGACACCAACACCACAGCAAATTCTTTTAGGAACATATACATGAGTTCAAGGTACCATTTAGCCTGTTAAACATTTGTTTCTTGTTTAAAAACCAGAATAAGTGTATTTATTTTTCTACTGAGTCAAACAAGAACAAGTCCTTCCTTAAAATTCTGATTTCAAGTCTCGGAACACCTGCTGTTACTTTCTCCAATTTGCTCATCATTGTCTTTAATGTACAGGTAAATTATCTTTCAGAGTTGTGTTGATTCTTGAGTCAAATCAGCTGTAGGTGGGAAATCTTTAATCTTCTTTGGACAGTAGTGAATATCAAGTTAATCTGCATCTTCCACCCTCGGTGCGGTTATGAGATTGGCAAAACAATGTAGTAATCTCGTCCGGCTGGATAACCCTCATGGCCACATGATCGGTTAGGAGACAGAAAGGTGGGGAAAAGAACAAGGACAGGAAAGACACACAATCACAATTCTTTTGCTTTGGTTTTGCTTGGCTCGACTCAATCATCCAACCTAGCCTTCCTGTCCGAAGTCCTCTGTGAATTTTTTCAGCTTCTCCAGGTCTTGATCATTAACTGTTGGCTTTGTGTTGGACTGAGACCTCAGCATATCAGCCTGCAAATGGGAAGGTAAAAAAAATAGATTTGAATATGTTACAATATGGAAATATGTGGCAAATGCAGTATTTTATATCTGTACCATGGATACTACAGGTTCCAACAGCTTCTCCCCAGGGACATTCATCCATGTCATTTCAACTGCGTTGGGATCGCCCGGTGAACAAGGAGTCAGGAGGTCATCCACAGTAATGTTGGGGTCGTCTCTTGATGGACCTCGTACCTTGAAATGAAATAATTAATTACAATATAAGCAACATGTTACAGTGCAGAATTAAACTGATATTTTGAAAAAACGTACCCGTTTGAAGTGGGTTGCTGACTGGACCTTTCGAACCGGCTGCATTAGAGCATCTCTGACAATAATGCTGATATCTGCTCCTGAGTATCCATCTGTCTTCTTGCCCAGAGTGACAAAGTCAGACTCGGTCAGACTGTTGGGGGTGGAGCCCAGATGGAGCTTGAACATGAAGGAGCGGGCGTGCTCTTCAGGCAGTGGGATGTAGATCCTCTTCTCAAATCTGAGATGGTTTTATTTGACCTCAGTGAGCATGCAGGTGAATGACAGCAGAACAACAACTTTAAATGACTAATAATAATTACCTTCTCCTAATGGCTGAGTCTAGAGTCCATGGGATGTTTGTTGCACCGAGGACCAGGATCCCTTCGTTGTCATTTCCAACTCCTGTACAAAAAACAAAATCAATGCAAATCAAATTGGAGATGAATATTAACTTTTCTCACCTTTTTTTTGTTACCCATCAAAAACCTCCAACTAAAAATCTGCAATCACATAAAATTTCTATTTCAGGGCAGCCATTGTAGAAAACAAGAAATGGGATGTATAAATACTTCATGTTAGAGACATCAGTTATGCAGCCTGATTAAAGCAGCCTGAATCCAGTCATGAATAGCAAATATGTACTGAATGACTACACTGGACCAGATTCAACTACCAAAATCCATCCACTGATTTGATTTAGCTTGCTGCAGAAACAGTCACAGACAGATTCAGGTAGTGATAAGTGAGTAGTGCAAAGTAAGAGGAGAAAAAGACCCAACTACTACCTACTACTTTACTCTAATAAGAGTACCACTAGTGTTTCATCAGCAGCTGAGCTTCAGGTACTGAGTAACCCAAATACTTTAATGTTGTGCCAAAGTATCGTATAGTCACTAACCTGACTACAGCAAAAATTTACATACATTTGTTTATGATAAATATCATCACGGTCTCAATTTTTAAAATGACACAAAGGTACTAAAATACAAACATTTATTGAAAGGTTACTTTACAGGCACAAATATTTCAACCTGAATGACTAGTTTTACATATTCATTTCTCCCAACATTTAGAATTTACAAGTAATTACTGTAGCTCATCACACCCACCTTGCATCTGAACCAGAAATTCTGTCTTAATACGGCGAGCAGCTTCACTCTCGTTCTCGCTTCTCGACCCGCACAGGGAGTCAATCTCATCAATGAAGATGATAGAAGGCTTATGCTCTCTTGCGAGGCTGAAAAGGTTTTTCACCAACCTAGGAAGCAAAATGAACAATTTTAAGGAAATTAAATGGCAACCACTGTTGGCTGCAGGGTGGTATTTTAATATATGCTAGAACATAAAGTCATATGTTTAATCTGAGCTTCTGTAAATTGCTGCTCACTTTTCACTCTCTCCCAGCCACTTGGAGACAAGGTCCGATGAGGAGATTGAGAAGAAGGTTGAGTTGTTTGCCTCTGTGGCGACAGCTTTAGCAAGGTAAGATTTCCCCGTACCTGGAGGTCCAAAGAGCAAGATGCCCCTCCATGGAGTTCTCTTTCCTGTCAGTCAAGGAAAAAAGTCATTTAACCTAAATTAGTATGACCACAACACCATTAACTATACTCTGACAGACAAATATTTATTTTATAATTTAAGAAGAACATAATTAAGAGGAGTTCCTATTTACAAACATTTACCTGTGAAAAGGTGGGGAAATTTGATTGGAAGTATAACAGCTTCTTTCAGAGCTTCTTTGGCTCCTTCTAAACCAGCAACATCATTCCATTTAACATTTGGTTTTTCCATAACAATTGCCCCTGGAAAAAGATAAATAGTACTTTACTGAAATGCCTTATATGTAAATGAATAATTATGCAAAAATATATATATAACACAAAGTATTTTAACACAGAAAAATACAAAGCCAGAGTGTTGAAGCAAGCAGGGATTAGGAAACATTACAAACCTGACAGTTGATTTTGGAACTTCTTTTTCTCCGGATCCTCACCCTCGTCGCTTTCATTTCTGGAGACAAAAACATATTTAATCTAGATTTTCCAATCATATGATATTAACAACACCACATGAGCTGATATACCCTACTGCCCCACCCATTAACACACCCTTTGTCATCAGACTGTGACTCTTTGACAGGCTTAGCAGGAGCTTTCTCTTTCTTCTTGAGATACTCTTTCAGCTTTTCTGCTCTATCCAAGTATTCTGCGCATTTTGCGCGGATGCTCTGTTTCGCTTTGTCACCCTGGGCTTCATCTGTCAGGAATCAACACAAAAGAAACAACAATTATGTAACAGGATTTGCTTTAAAAAAATAAACCACCCATCTTTAACTACTATTAAAAATCAAGTATTTTCATTATTCTTGCTACCACAGAATGGCTTGCATGTCTCTTTAACTCACTGATCAGACCCACAACAACATATAAGTTGCCATGATTATTAAACTGTGATTTCTGTGATTATCACACTTGTGCCATTGTGCTGCTTCATGGCTTACATTTTACCACATGAAGGAAGTACTGAACAGCAGCCTGGTACAGGCGTAGAGCCTCTTCATAGTTCTGAGCTTTATCCTCCTGAGCCGCCTTGCTGGCAAGATCGATGGCTTTCTAAAATAACAAAAGGACAATGTTAGTTCAGTTGAAACGAGTGGCTGATTAAAAGAAAAGAAAAAAACACAACAACATAATGACCATGTCTTTGTAGTGGCAGAGACATTTAAGATAATCAAAGTAAACATGCATCACATGTCAAGACAACATTAGTGTCAGCACAAAAGGTTATAGATTTTGCAAAAATATTAATAATTATTGTAATAATAATAAAAACAATCTGTCCCGAAAAGCGCACGTTACTAAACATACAGGTCTAAAGCGTCACCTGTCCTGTGAGGTAACGCCTCGCTGTCACACTCACTGAACGCTCCCTTTCACTTCTCTTTACCGAGCCCAACTATAAAGAGCAACTTCAGCAGAATATATACCTTCAAAGCAAATACAATATCCCGCTTTGCTCTCCAATTTAAAGTCTATCTCTTCCGAGGCTAATTTAAAGTGGCTAGCAAGGTTAAGCTGATTAGATGTCCTATATTTATTGTTAGCAACACACTAATATTATACAGCTTCGGCCACAAATTCAGCTAAGAAAGACTGAGTCTTACTCATAAACATAAGCCACAATGTGAGGTTTTAGTGGTCTTTATATTGCTACAGAATTCACCTATTGTTGGACAGGCTAGCCAACTATGCTAATTAGCAGCTAATGTTTCTAACGCTGTGCTGTTTTCCACCGATGGAAACATTGAAACCAAACTCAGCCCTTTAAACTAGGGCAGAACTCTCGATTGCCAGCTCCCGGGACACTTTAATTAGTTTATTTCAAAGTGTAAACAACTTTTACAGCACGTTTTAGCCTTTTTAGCCTCCTTTAGGGTTGGTCCAACAACTTACCTGTAAATTGTTGTTGGCAGCCATAACGGCGGATCACTTGACCAGCAAACAAAGTGAACGTAACACTGCGCGAGTATACTATTTTTTAAACACTCTACTTGAGAAGTCAATGCGTGGAGTGTAAACGCGGAAATCGAGTTTTTTTTTTAACAGACTTGTTTTCGTATTTTTATCGCTGCCTTCTCAGACCCGAGGAGAACACTTCCGCATTGAAAAGTCGATACTCGCGTGCACGGAATGTGATGACGTCAAGACGCAGCCTCGATACTGTCGTCGTACGGAAGCAGTGAAGTGATTGGCAATGCTACTTATCTTTTAAAAACAAATCAGCTGCTACATGTCCTCCTTCACAACACCCATGAATTTTCTTGAGGACTTAATCTTTTCCTCCTGCCTGGCACCTCCGTATTAAACACCCTTTGTTCAATATAGCCACTCTCCCTCCTCTGCAAATATCCAAACTCTCAGGCTTGCCTCTCTGACTTTGTCTCCAAACCGGTCAACCTGAGTTGTCCCTCTGATGTACTCATTTCTAAACCTGTCTATTCAGGTCACTTCTGATGAAAATCTTAACTTCTTCAGCTCGGCTTCCTGCCTTTGTCTCAGCGCCACTGTCTCCAAACCAACCATCATAGGTCTCATTGTCTTTCTAAACCTTCCCATTCACTCTTGCTGCTAACCTTCTGTCAAAAATCACCCCTGACACTGGTCTCCACCCTGCCTGCACTCTCTTCTTCACCTGTCTTGTGCACTGTGCGCTGTTTTGAATGGTTGACTCCAGATATTTGAACTCATCTGCCATAACTACCTCTATGCTTTGCATTTTAACACTATAAAGTGAATACCGGGTGTCCAGATTAAATTTCCACATTTCTATTCATTTTCGGTTGCTGTCATGTAGTGTGTGTGGTTAGTGGTTTGACTACTGTACATCCCACACCACTTTACCTTTTTATATTTAAACAACTCTAAGTTAAAATATTTTGACAATAAATATCTATCATTTGAAGTTTTAAAACAAGTTAGGTATGACTCCCACACTGCACCACCACACTAATGTTTTGTCATCTTCCATTTGTAAAGGGAATATTTTGTATTGTCATATCTGTAATGACCTCTTTATTCACTAGGTATTGCTGCAGTTCTTCTGCTCTGTCCAGGTACTGTTTACATTTATCTCTTATCTTTTGGTTGCCATCTTTACCCTGGGGTTCACCTGAAAGAAGAAAACATGGCTTAGGCAAACACACAAAGGTTTTGATCATCCTGAAAGAACGTGTTGGCCTAAATGTATGGAGCTCTTTCTGTTTAGCACACCCCTTTAATAGTTGAGTGTTTTCCTTTATAGATGCCTGGCAGGATGCAAGTTGCAGGTAGCCGTGTTCATAGTGAAGTGACGGCATATACTGTGATCTCAGATAACATTAGTGTGATATTAGTTGCACTATGTTTTCCACCGTGGTGACGCACGTTTCAAAATGTGCAGAAAATACTTGACAGCATGTTGGTAGGAGCGGATGGCCTCCTCATAGTTTCCAGCCTGGTCCTCCTGTGAGGCCTTCTGTGCTACGGCGATAGCTTTCTGAAAAAGGCAGGAAATGTATCAGTAGTTCAGACCTCATGTTTCAATTAAATTCACCAGGATAGTTAATTTATGAGCCTTAAACTCAGGTCATAATGTCAAATTCAAAATAGTCCTATTATTTAGTTTCATGTTTAAAAAAAAAAGACTTCACTGTCGTAATCTTATAATGAATTTGCTAATCAAGATGTATGGAGTCTCTTCTGACTTATTAAGAAATTTTAATTTGGCAGTGAGTTCTATTAACTTGCAGAGGGTATTCACCATTTATAAAGTTAATGGGCCATCAGGTACATACTGCAGATAGATGTAAGCCTGAGCTTTCACTTCACCTCCTCAGTCTGAATGAACTTTCACACATTATTGTCCTTCTATATTTGAAAACATTTTTTGAATTTGTCATAATGTTTTTACTTTTTTAAAAAAAAAATTAAAATATATTTATTTGTGTAGTCTGTTCAAAGGTGCCAGTGGAAATCTGTCAAAATTGTTGCTGTATCGCACAATTTCAATATGTCATCTGTCTGAACAGACTGAACCTTATAATCCACCTCCCAGCACATATTCACCTATTATAACAAGAAATATACACTCCCTGGGCACTTTATTAGGTACAGCTTGATAATAAAGATTTGGACTGTCTTTTGTCTTAAGAGCTGCTTTAATTCTGCATGAAATAGATTCAAAAAGGTGCTGGAAACAGTCCTGAGATTTTGGTACATAATGACATGACAGCATCACACAGTTGCTGCAGATGTGTCAGCTGCACATCCGTGATGAGAATTTCCCGTTCCATCACATTTCAAAAGCGCTCTATTGGATTGACATCCGGTGACTGTGGAGCCACTTAAATCACCTTTCTTCCCCCACTCTAATGTTCAGCTGAATTTCAGCAGGTCCCTAAACGCACTGGGCTGCTGCCATGTGATTGGCAGATTGACTGATACCAGAAGTTAGAACAGTTGTACCTAATGAAATGGCCGGTGAGTGCCTTCATCAGATTTACCAAATAGGATGAAAATACATGATCAAAACTAATCAAGTCGCTGATTATAATTAGCCACACTCCCTGATTAAAACGTCTCATTACCCGTGAATCAACCATTTCACGATCTGCGGCGCTCACGTCAGTCCTATTTTGGGGAAGTGATGCACTTAACTTTAGATGTGACATGAAAAGGCGCACAAAATAGAGAATTTAGAAGACGACAGCCTCTACAAGTCAACTGCGTTAAACCTGAACTGAAAACTGAAAACATGAAATACCGTCTGTGGTTTCGCTTCCGTCGGAGAAGATACACGCGGTAACAAACACGAACCCCCCGGTCTAAACGTGTTTATTTTAACCTACCTGTAGATTTGTTGGGTCCATGAGGAGTCCCGTGGGCATTAAAAACACAGCAGATTCACCACTCACACAACGCTCTTTCGTTTACTCGGCAGTGCCAGAAGTTCCTGTTTGCTTATCACTGCCACCGCACTGACACACGCGTCCAACAAAGTAGCCTTGCCAGTCAGTCAGTCAAAAGGAATGGGAGCGATGCGGGACACCCCTCCTGCCACTGAGTCACAATGCCTAATTGTTGTTGCGCTGGTTACAAAGTGACATGTTGCTGTACTGCTGTCATGAACATGAAACAGCTGGTTCTTTCCGTATCCGCCGTCACTGAGAATAATTTAAGAGCAGACTCACACAGAAAGCGCTGTAAAGTTAGATAAGGAGAGTTTTATCTGTAACTCAATATAAATACTCTAGTTAACTAGACGCATATGAATTTGGCCGTGCGCATGTGCGCATAATCACTAAAATCCCCTTCATTGATGTGTCCTGTGATAACTACGGGCTCCACTAGAGGTCGCCCCACGATCACCGTGCAAGCGTCAATAATGTTTGAGTCACGCACTGGATAAAAGTTTAAACACGGTCATTTTGAACCCCACAGAGGAGTACCTCGCAGGTTTAGAGCTCATCACTTTCTGCAATTTTATACTCACATGAAAGTTATAAAAATAAAACAGGTGTTGAGTGCAGGCGTAGATGCTTTTCCGTTAATAGACATATTGTTCAATAATCAGTTTTATTTATTTATTTATTTTGGTATGTCTCACTTCAAATCCAAAAGTTTGCGCTTTTATTACCCAACTTCATTTATTAGACACTAACATTAAGTGATGGAAGTTAAAAAGTTAAGTCAGCACGATAGCATCTGCACACTGTTGCTACAATATATATATATATTATATTAATTCCCTGCTCCACCTGCAGTGGCTCTATTCCCGGCCAGCTGGGACCGCCCCGCGCTTAGATCCAAATCTTTCATGTACTTGGAGATGTTTTGGTTTTCCTGACGTTCAAAACGTCCTGGAAGTCTCAGAATAGGTCTCACAGTGACTCGAGACAAATCCTTAAATTTTTTTTTTTTATATTTAACGTTTGACGCCGAAAAACTAAAAAGAACAAAAGAGGAGCTTCTGGTGAATGCTGTGACTGCAGACCTTTGGCCCCACTCAGCGTCGAGCTCAGACCGTGGACCTGACACCTGATAGCTCCGGCGTGTCGCACGTTTTGGTTCAGAATACGCACTGCTGGCTGCGTTAGTTTGGTGACAACAATGGAAAGAGTTCACACCCCCAACAGTGGAAGACCGATTTGAAAGTGTCGTTTTGGGATTAGCAGACGGGTGAACCCGCTCAGAGAGCCCCACACGCGTAACTCGCAGCCCATTAGCGCATTTCATGGAGATCTTTAGATGACAAGACCTGCAAGCGGGTTGCGCTCAGCATCTACACGGATCTGTAATTTTGGAACATGGCGAGAGGGATGAGAGGAGCTCATCTCCTTGTTGGATTTTTTACTCTTGGGTTAACACTTTTCAGGGACGCGGATGGACGACAAACTTTTAATGACTTGACAGGTTTCAGTTTGAATCCTCCGTACTTTAACCTCGCCCAGGGCTCTACGATCTCCGCTACAGCAACCTGCGGACAGGATGAGGCTGGCGCACCGAGACGTGATTTATACTGTAAACTTGTCGGAGGGCCGACCAATGGACTTCTTGCTCAAAATATACAGGTAAGAAAACACACGGGGATAGCGGTGCAAAGGAAATGATGTAATTACACTTTATTGTAGTATATGCACTGAAAGGGGACTCATCTAACTAGTGATCAGTGTTTTTTAATGGCCCACTCCCACACTCTTATTTGTGAATACTACCAGGAACCCCTCCGGGAACCGTGACAATTAACTGCCCGCCCTTACCAAGTTGTACAACTGCCAGAAATAGTTTTACACCATTGTAGTTGACTTCTATGTTTTCTAAAGGAAATGCCCTTTCAGCATGGTCTTATTACCCCAGGAGCTCCTCTGAGGGAATAAGAATTTTTACATTCCTATAATACTGATAAAGGAGTTTAATAAGAAAGGGTTTAATATGAGCATTCCCAAGCTTTTTGCAAGTCAGGAATTTCACTGATCTACATTTAAAGATGCACTATTTATTTATTTATTGCAGTAAATAAGTACTTTGTCAGCACCACCATCATTAATTAAACATGTCTGTTATTTGTTGTAGATGGGCTTCTGAATACTAACCATTTGACACCTTTTAGGGTCAGTTTTGTGACTACTGCAACACCATTGAGCCAAACAAAGCCCACCCAGTGGCCAATGCCATTGATGGGACTGAACGGTGGTGGCAGAGCCCTCCTCTCTCCAAGGGGATTGTCTACAATGAAGTGAATGTTACTCTGGACCTTGGACAGGTGAGATTACTCGGTGCAAAAACAGATGCCTACCAGCTGATACCAGCTGTGTGAATAATGATAGCTCTGTGGTGTCAGTAAGATATAGCGCCTGGATGTTACAGAGGGAAGAGAAGGAAAGTTTCCTCCTTTTGCTGTTGCTCTGCAGCTGTGAAATTAGTCGTGCCATTTGTGTGAGGTGGCAGAGCACCTTCACTGGTGTGAAATGGGAAATTTGTTGTATTCTTGCTTTGTTTTTTTTAATGTTTTTTAGTGCTGCTCATTTGGCCTTTTCCTTTTCCTTCACAAGTATTCCAAAAGTGTAACATGATTATGTTTTCAGTGTGAGCTTCATCACCTCAGCTAGAAGTAATCATGTGAATAATGCGCTGCAGTTGGACTCTCGCCAGGAATCAGATTCACGCCCTTTTAGCCGGAGAGTATGCTTCCATCATGAGCTGTGTCTCTGGCAGGAGGTTGGCTAGCGGCCCATAAACCAGCACCTCACGCTCAATTATCCACTGTGAGGAAAAAGAGGAATGCTGTCTCTGGATTAGGGATCAGGTGGATGTAAAATTAAACTGGTGGACCTCTTACTTGAAGAGGGGTTTTTGACAAGCTTTGGGGAAGACTTTAAAAATAAAAACACGAGAGGAACAAAAGTGCTCCCCTCCACACGTGTTGCATCTTTGGCTCCCAGTGGGCACTGTGTCAGACAATGGGTGTGGGCTTTTCTGTCTCTGTTTTTAGACAGACTGAGCTGAGCAAAGCTCCTGCATGGTTAAATATAGAGCAAGCTTCCAAGAGGATGGACACATGCAGGGCCTTCAGGGATGCCTGACTTTAATACGTGGTAATGCTCAGTTTATTTGGGAGCAGGGAAAGCAGTATTATTGCATTATAGGGTGCTAGAAAGAGTGTGGCTAGATTTCGGGCTACAACTCAGCAAAAAAAAAAAACCCTGCACTCCTCCGATGCAACGCTAGCTTAAGCACACACACACACACAACACCTGTCTCACATTTTCTTTTTTCATCTGATGCAACCACCAAGACTGTGAATGCTCACGATTGCATTCTAATGTTTAGCGCTGAAATCATAATTCACAGTTTAATCACACAATTACAATATGTTGGCAGCTTCTCTAGAATCTCAAATCAGTTACCTGAGCAGGTTACTTACAGTCACGTATGTGATGTTTGGGGTTTAGTCATTGTCTTGATGGCAAGTTTGTGCTTTATTTCGCTCTCATCCACCATACAAATATAAGCCTGTGCATTACCCCTGAAAAATACTATGAGATGTCTTATTCTTTGAGTCCTCTGTGTGAAACTATAATAGCTTTGTAGATTATTTTTAAATCCATGGGATCAATGATGTGTACAGTGAAATATGTGGGCTAGACTGAGCTGAAAAGGGTTCTGTGGTTTCTTTCAAGAGCAACGCAGGTGGCTGTTTGTATAGCTCTTAGTAGAGATATTAGATAATGGCACAGTTGATGTTTATGTTAAAATAATGAGGTTCAAAGAGGCCGGTGGGGGTTGGGGGGCCCTACTGACAGAGCTGTTTCCGGTCCGCCTCTTTCGAAGACAGTTGTTTGAAGCCTGACAAGTTGAAAGCTAAACTAATCTGATATAAAGTGACCTGAACAGTTGGTCAGACAAATCGCACCAGTATGCTACTGCCTTGGCTTTAATGGTGGTGTTGGTCTGTTGGATAGTCTGTTAGACGGACTGATATTTGGCGGTAACTTGCCATCACCATGAGAAGCAGCCAAACCATGGCTGAGGGTTTTCATTTACTGTACCAACAGTCTCAAAAACAAGCCTGGGATTTCTATGGAACAATGGATTATTAACTGTTTGATAACGAGTCAAGTCGAAGATTCCTGTGGTGTTAGAGCATTTGCTTCATTTCAGCTCTGTCTAAGAGCATGGAAAGAGGGGGAGGCTGTATTCAGTATCCTACATGCAGAATCTATACACACAGTAGTGTGCAAAAGTCTTCCCCTAATTTCTTTATATTTTGCTTCCAAGAAGCCAGACTTTCCTGTCATTTTAAAGTGGCTTCAGCAATAGTTTTTCAGGCTTTCTGAAGAAGGTCTTTCTAAAAATTTATTTGGACATTGGCTGCTTTTCCACTCATGTGAAATCCAGACCTTTTACCCGACCATTTTCAGAGGAATGCTTTTTTGTTTGTTTGTTTACGTCACCCTGACCAATGAATCATTAAAGCATAAAGAGGCACCTAACTCAGTGGATGAATCAGTGTTGTGTCTATACATAGCAGACAACTTAGCAAAGCACCAATTTTAAATTGCATCTTTAGGTACTTTGTTACCAGCAGTCTGTTAGCAAAAACACACAATCTGTTCCCAGGTCTAAAAATAAACCTATTTACAGTCGATGATGGGTGGCTGTCAAGAAACCATTTTTATGGAAGGGAAACAAAAAGTTGAGGTTTGCCAAATTGCACAAGAACTGGGCTGGAAATCAGTAGCAGTAGGTCTTATGGAGTCATGAATGCCAATTTGAAAAATTTGGTTCAAATTATCAGCAGTTTGTACAGAGCAGGAGTTTCTACAGACATCTGTAAAACACGGTGGGGGCTCTGTCATGGTTTGGGGCTGCATTTCAGTCACTGGTCAGTGGAGATTTGATCAAAATTGATTATGTACACAGAAAAATACCATCAGATTTTTATGATTGGCAACAGCTTCATTTTTCAGCATGACAAGTGAACCCAAACATGGTGCAGAATTTATACATTATACAACTGGGTAGCAGATGCAGGATACATGTGTGTTTCTTATGTAAACAATGTGATGTATCAGAAAACTCTTGATTTTACTCCTCTGTAAACACTGACATGCGTGTTTATGATGTTATTCATTATTTCTGAATAGGCGACTGTCATGCTTTATCACCGCATTGGCCTTGGGTGAGGTCTGTGCAGTTTAAGTGCCGTTCTGGTTTATGTTGAGCTGCACTCAGGTCACAGTATAATTTGCCTGGGTTCATGACTAAACCTGAATTGCTAGCTAATCTGTGTTTAACGCACAAAGCTGAGACTGGCTCAGCACAATACCTGCTACACATGGTGCTTAACACTTTACCAGTTTTCAGGTAAACTGTTGTCAAAACCTTGCTCTGCTTTCATTAACCAGCACAGAGGTCAGCTGTTTCTTGTGAATCACTTTCTAAAGTGCCACCCAGCTAAGCAGTCTACACTGGAAAGGCCAATGCAAGCAGGCAAGCTGCTCTCTGTTTTTGTGACTTCTTGGCTTTTGACCTGTGACCCACGACAAATCCTAGCTTCAATCAGGAAATGACAGCAGCGGTCTTCAGCGTCTCCCCTCAGACACTTAAATATAATGTTTAGACTACACATATATATGTGCATATTATTCACTCATACAGATTTTGTGTTGCTTTATCAGACACATATAATTGGTGGAGCACATTATGATCTGATGACCACAAAAAGTAGCTACTCTTCCTAGAACTTTTTTCCTTGTTAGCCTATTTGCGGGGCACAGTAAGTAAGCCATTGTTCCTCTAAATATTTACGCCATGTATCAGGCTGCCAGTCACTCCTTTTTTCTGGGGAATGTATTTTAGGAGCCGTGACCACATGTGCTTATCTGCCTGAGTGAACCCAGAGTAGACCATGTGAGGCAAACATTATAGGGCTTACTGCAGTCTGTTTGATGAGACTGAGCTACTTCTCATTGGTATAAGTCAGGCAATGAGTGAATATTGGATGCTACTAGTTGAAATTAGCTTCTGATTAAGTTGCTGGTGTTTTTAGTTAAAGGTCAAGGCTGTGGTTGTCTGCTGTTTGTCGTGTTGATGATTTCGTTGCTTTAACTTGTCTCTGATTGCAGAATGTCTCGTTGTTTGTCTGTGGTTTAAAGGTTATTAATTCAGCAGGCTATGGTGCTGTGTATATACACACGCCATTCACTTTTTTAGAGCATGCAAATAAGTTCAAGATCCGTGACTCAGTTTTGAAATAAAGCGGCAAGAGAGTGACGCAAGTTAATGCAATGTTTTGGGATCTGCCTATAATTCAGCAATCATCAAGAGGAAAAAGCTTCCGAGAACTCAATTTTGGAGACATTCCCCTGGAAGCTAATCCCCTTTCTCGGGGGTTCACCTCCCACCAAAGTTGGTTTGAATGTTTTATTTGCAGCCGTCGCCCCCTTTTGTGTTGGAATCCTCCTCGGCGGTATTGTGTGACATCCTTTCTGTGCTCTCAGACGCTCACAAAAAATTTGGTCCTTTTTAAGCCTCGCTGAAAGCAACCCGGCCTTCTCTTTTCACTTGATAAATGGCTAGAAATAGAGAGCTGCTGTAATTTGGTGGTGAGAAAAGAGAAAATCCAACATAGAAGTTATTTCTGAAAACATTGAATTTTCCTGGCTTGTTGAGCACTCTGAAAGCCCTTTAACCTAACGGACATTAAAGTACAACCATGCATGATGTTTACCACTATGCATGGATGATCTCGCGGGTCCAGATTCAGTTTGCATGGCTGCACTGCATCTCTTGAAACCGTGTCACAAGTGGTTTTGAATTTTTTGTATAGCCTGTAATCCTAATTGAGGTTGTGATTTCCATATGTAATCCTGACCAGCCAAAGAATGGTGTGAATTGTAGAAAATCTGTCCATCTATGCTTTATAATAGATTTTTTTTTCATACAGTATATTTGGCTCACCCCTGAGACAAGACTGGCTTTTACATATCCTGTTTGCTTTGGTGACGATGGAGGTGATGTAAGTGCCTGTCTTTAGCTGGGCTGCCCGAGGCGCCAGGCCAACCCAGCAGATATTTACAACTTCACTAACAGTCACTCTGTGCTAGTTAGCATTAGCAGAGTGCATCATGGATGGCTGTCAGATTGCAGATTAAATCTGGAGCTGTGATGTGGAAAAGCTTGTGGGGGTTAATGCGGGATCTGCTCACCTTTTTCAGGGCCTACGCCGCCAGTTTTGTACACAGTAATGTTAATCAGTGGTCACAGGTCTACTGACGCAGGCATTGATGCAATGGGACATGTTTAGAGAGCAGCAGTTTTCCTATACCCATTTGACAGGGCTGTTTCATGAATAGCACACCCACATACAGGTGGAAGGAAACACTACAGTATAATGCTGCAACACTGCAGCAGAATTTCACACGTTGCTTGTAAAACATTTTTGTGTTGCTTAGATTTAAAGCTTTGTGAGTCACATTCTTCACACATAGTCACACAGTCACATTCACATTCTTAACTGAATTCCTCTTAGAAGAAAATACAAATTCTGTCACTTGGTTATTAAATCAGTGGAAGCCATACTGTACAGTATGTACACACTGTACAGTATGATGTGCTGCTTTCATGTCACAAAGCTCAAATCATCGCCAGCTGTTCTTGTCAACATGACATCGTGTCACAGCAAAAATCAAGACTCATCAGACCTGGCAACGGTTTTTCTGTGTGAATTATAGCCTCAGTTTCCTGCTTTTAGCTGACAGGAGTGGCACCTGGTGTATTCTTGTGCTACTGTAGCCCTTCTGCTTCAAGGTTTGATGCTTGTTGTGTTCAGAGATGCTCTTCTGCATACCTTGGTTGTAACGAGTGGTTGTTTGAGTTACCGTTGCCTTCCTATCGGCGCAAAGGAGTCTGGCCATTCTCTTCTGACCTCTGACATCTACAAAGCTTTTTCACCCACAGATCTGCTGCTCACTGGATATTTTCTCTCTTTTCTGGCCATTCCCTGTAAACCCGGAGATGGTTGTGCAGGAACACACCAGTAGATCAGCGACTTCAGCAACTATGTTACATTCAAAGTCACTTGAATCACATTTCTTCCACAGATGTGCAGTAATGCTTGAGTTGCTGTGCAATAACAAGAGCATTAACAAGTAGAAATTCAACAGCATGATTTCTATTCCACCTACACTTCTCTAGCAATTTTTAGACAACTGTTCTTTGTCACCATATAACTTCTGTCATGGTGACAGAGAAAAACATACCAGACTACCCCCCCTGCTTACACTGCCCACCTGTTGCACACAGACACACAGTTGTACATTGCATTGTTATAGACTGGAGTGCAACTGTTCGACCCCACTGTCCTGCAGCATGGTCTGTCTGGCACGGGTGATCCACTGCAGCAGAAGGTGATGCCTCCTCTCCTTTGAATTGCATTCTTCTGATTTCACATCAGACTTTCAGGAGCTCACTGGGATGGCTTCTGGCAGTGCCCTGTGGTTGGAATTTGGGACTAGGACATTCAATATTGCTAGCTTAAATCTCATCTCGTGCCTGTTTAACATTAGATATGATTAGATATTTTATGAGTTTTGCGCTAAACCAAGACATCTCATAGGAGACTGTTAGAATATTCTAACCAGTTCATTTTACTATTCACTTAATTTGATCAACACAGAGAGATTAGAATTGAAAAGATCCACGTGGCAGACATGGCTACAGAAGTAATTGGCAAAGGGTCATGCAATCAGGTCTTTTTTAAGATCTTGCAGTTTTTTTGTGTGCGAGAAACTGCTCAACAGCTCTAATACCTGAAGGGGCAAGCATGTGTGAAACCTCTGTGTAGAGGCAACAGCGGGGCTGCAGTTCACACTGAACGTACACAACACAAATGGGCGCTGGGCGTGAAATGTTAAGGGTCGATGGATTTAGGAAGAATCTGAGTGTGTGTGTCAGAATTCAATTACATGTGGCTACATGTGCATTGAGGAAGGGAAAATATGTTGATATGCTGTTGGTAAAGAGGTGTTTGGTCATGAGGGATGCGGCTGACTTTGTTGTTGTGTTGTGTTAATTAGAAGGTAAGAGGAGAGCTGGATATTTTACACCTTGTATATATGACATCAGGGGTCTAGGTCAGGAATTTAAGAAGAGCGGTAAAAGGCGAAGAGGGTAGTTGTCAAACAGTTCATACCTGTCAAAGCTCAACCCCTGACCTTTTTGACACCCACCCAAGCAGTCCTTTGCTGTGGGTGTTGAGAAGTCATGCCTCATGTTATGACTTCTCAACAGCCCGAGGCTGCAGATGCTCGGAGGGGGAGCGGATGCCTCTTCTCAACTGTCGTTCCAAGTGTTTTCGGCCCCCTGCTCGACATTCTGTTTCATGTCTTTCATGTCACTGGTGTCCTCGTGCACGTAACTTGTCATTACAATATTTCTTGCTCCCTCCAAACAGTACATAGGTGCTGGACATATTTCAAGACCATGTGTTTAGACTGGCAGGACACAGTTGGAGAGACAGCCCTGAAATTAAGCAAAGCCATGCCAGGACAGGCCTCATACTTCCAAGATCACACTGTCTGTTTCTAACTGTTGTTGTTTCCGGAGGATTCCTCTTGCCAAGGCTCTGTATTTGGCATCAAGTCAATAATAAGTACCAGATTGTCTGTTATGAGCACATTGCTTCTAACTAAACTTTTAAGTTTGTGTTCTATCTGGATAAATGAATCCACAGAATAAGACATTCATTGATTCTTCATCAGCAGGCCTGCACTGAGATTTTAGGGGCTGATTCATAGCTGAAGATGACGTGTTTTTTCCATGTGATTCTCAGATATTGTATTGGCACCATGTGTTATTCACACTGACAACAAAAATGTACATAAACAATCATTTGTGCAGTGACTTGCGGGCTCCTCGGCCACTTTGGCTGAAACTTGAGAATCTCTTTAAGTTACCATCTTTGTCTTGACAAGTGGTGGAGGAGATTTTCACTGCTGTATGTTGATGTCAGCAGCAGGTTCCTGTGAGCAGTGACATGCTCTGTTTTGGGGGCATTAGGGGGGAAGGGGAATGTGGCGCTATGTTTGGAATCTGAGATGGGTCTGCGTGCCAGCCAGGAAGTCTCTTGCCACCCCCCTTTTTTTTTTTTTTACCACTCGTCCCATCCCACCCCCCCTTCCCTCTCCCCCCCCACC
>VOQJ01007993.1:22123-44256 GCA_015052665.1 Apistogramma diplotaenia
TGGGGACAGTGGTGTGTTGTTGTGTGGGGGGCTGTGGTCCTTCTTCTCCCCCCTTTTTTTTTTTTTTAACACTCGTGCCATCTCACACCCTCTTCCCTCTCTCCCACCAGCCATCCTTTAACGTCATTTCAGCCCATGTGAACCAAACTTCCTCCAGGTCCTCAGCAGAACCAGCATGTTGATTATCGGCAAAAGAAAAGAGTTTTGGTTCTATTTTTGGATGACAGCCCATGTCTTGTGTGGTCATTCATCTATTTTTTGTTAGCTGTGCATCCTGTTGCATGTGGGTGGAAGTGTTCTCTGATTAATTTTAAGACACACCCTGTAAGTTGTTTTATTTACTTTTCTCTTCAGTCAGGACCCTGATTAAAGAACATTAAGTCAAAGACTTTTCCTGATTTGCTAATTATTTTGTTATTTATCAATGATTGTCTACAATCTTCAGAGAGAAAAAAACACCAGTCAGAGGTCACCCCAGCTGACCTCTGAACTCTCTCACAATCCATCAACCTAAGGGCTTCTTGAACTTGAGGGTTCAGGGTCGGGCAAAGTATCCATCAGTATAATTGTGGATCCTTTTTGATATAGTAACTCCATAGCAGAAGCACTGCCAGACTTTGCTTTGCTTTGCTATGTTTGTATTAGAGCTCCTCGTCTCATGCAAGGAGACTCAGTAACGGGAATATTTCAGATGCCTCCTGGGGCTTTCATCAATGCACTGTGGGATGCTGGACGAGTGTGGGCCTGCCTTCATCCGTCTCAAAGAGAGGCAGCCTGTGAAAATGCCTTTAATTGAAGTAGTGCTCCATGCAGCTCCCGCAGCTACATTGATCAGTTTAACCATGAGTCCAGGTACTGTAAGTTTAGCATTTATGCTTACAGTTATATGCTTTTGAACCATGTAGTGTTTCCATTTGCAAACATAGATAAACTCTGTTTAAACTGTACTAAACAAGACATGGGTGTGGTGGTCAGGCATAGGCGAGGCATTTTTTGTTGTTGATATTGCAGGTGTTACTTGCAGGTTTGTGTCAAAGGGTTTGTAATCCAAGCTATGTCATGTCCATGCCAAGTCATAACAAAGAGACCTTTGGCTACCACAGATTACTTTTCTTTTGTACAATGTTCAATCAAGCTGAAGTCACCCGCTTTTAGGGCTTGATAATGATGTTGATGAACTGCAAAGGAAATGTCCTGCATTGAATATCACAAGCCTGACAGAAAGCTGAGTGTTGGCAGGAACAATCATTGACATCATTTTTTGGCCTTGTATGGATGGAGTATTCTGATTGGAGGTGAAGATAGAAAGTTCGGGCAAACATAGAGGGATCATGTGGGCTTGGCTGATATCTTTCCACTAACGTGGCTGCACCTGCACCAGTTTATACACTCAAACAAATGCTGATGAATTTGTTTGGACTTAGCTGTTGGACACACGCTAAAGTCAAGACTCAAGAATAAAAGGAAACAAAACAGGAAGTTCTTCCTCATTAAAAGTCACTCTGTGGTGAACATTTCCAGAGGTACTACAGCCAAGCTGTTGTTGCGTCCAGACATTCACAAGAAAGGAAATAAGATATTTTCAGAGCCCCAGGTCAAGACCTCACTTGATAGAACAAGTGGCATTTTGCCAAAATCCGCTCTGAGCAGTAGCTGCCTTTTATTTAGTCTGCTCTTTGTTTTCTGCTTTTTTAGCTCTTCCATGTTGCATATGTCCTCATCAAGTTTGCCAATTCCCCTCGTCCTGACCTGTGGGTGCTGGAGCGGTCTGTCGACAATGGGAGGACCTTCAGCCCCTGGCAGTATTTTGCACGTAAGTTAACATGTTTTTGCATTAAAAAGCATTTCCTGCATACTGGTGCAGTTTTTGTCCTGCGATTGAGGTACGGAGTTGAATTTCTTTTTAAATAACTAAAGAACCTTTAATTCAGAACATTAACAGCCTACCAAAAGCTATTACAGCAATCCAGCGAATCGTGCATTTCTAGAAATAGCAGAGAGAAAAAGAATGCTGTCACTATTACTGCTATTAGTCATACATGTGTCTTTCCTGCCATGACAAGTCAAAATGTTTCTATAAGAAAGGCCTGAGGATAAAATTAAAAACTTATCCTGCTGTATGTTTAATCAGAGACAGATTAAGACAAGAATTGTGAGTGAGGTAAAGCATTTGGCTTAATTTGAATTATTGACAATTGTAAAAGGTGGTGTTTTGGGAGGTGGCCAAGGGTGGACCGATCCCCGGCTATCAAGACTGGCTATTCGGACATGGAATGGAAAGGTGTTTCTGGTGGGGAAGGAGCATCAGCTAGTGCGTGAGGATAAGAGATACTGGCTAGATATTGTTGGGCTCACCTCAATGTGTGGCCTGGACTCTGGAACCAGTCTCCTGGAGAGGGACTGGACTCTGTTCCAGTCTGGAGTTGCCCTGGGTGAGAGGTGGCGAGCCAGGGTGGGTATTGTTGTGTCCCCTCGGCTTGCTGCCTGTCTGTTGAAGCTTTCACCGGTAGATGAGAGTGTTGCTTCCCTGCACCTTTGGGCCTGGGGACTGGTCCTGGTCTGTGCTAGAGTCCCTGGTGCTCCATCTGGTGACTCCATCATCCTGCTGGGAGACTTCAACACTCATGTGGGCAATGACAGCGATATCTGGAGGGGCATGATTTGGAAGAATGGCCTGCCCCATCTGAACCCGAATGATGTTTTGTTATTGGACCTCTGTGCCAATCACAGGTTGTCCATAACAAACACCATGTTTGAATAGAAGGATGTCCATAAGTGCACGTGGCACCAGGACACCCCAGGTCGCAGTTTGATGAGCGACTTTGTAATCATCAGATCTGCGGCTGTATGCTCTGGATACTCAGGTGAAGAGAGGAGCTGTCAACTGATCACCACCTGGTGGTGAGTTGGATCAGGTGGTGTGTGCAGCACACCTAACGCCTGGCAGAGGCCCCAGTCCACGAGATCTTCAACTCCCACCTCTGGTAGAACTTTGACCAACTCATCCCCGAGGCAGAGTGGGCCTTCCTTTCCAGCACCCTGGCATAGACCTTACAGGGGAGGCTGAAGAGTGTGATTCCTGATTCTGAGGAGGCTGGTGACATTGAGTCCATTGAGTGACATTGAGTCCAAATGGACCATGTTCCACACCTCCATCGTTGAGGCTGCTGCTCAGAACTGTGACTGCAAGGTGGTTGGTACTTGTCATGGTGGTAATCCCCAAACCAGATGATGGTCACCAGAAATGAAGGTAGCCATCAAGTCTTATCAAGCTTGGTTATCCTGTGGGACTCCAGAGGCAGCTGACAGGTACCAGAACACCAAGCAGAACACAGCTTGGGTGGTAGCCGAAGCAAAAACTCAGGTGTGAGAGGAGTTCGGTGAGGCCATAGAAAAAGACTTTCGGGATAACTTGCCCATCACTGGGGGTGAGGGCACTGAGGTGGTTAGACAACTCATTAGTGGCAGGGCCAGTGGGACGAATTAGAGTCGCTCTTAGTTCCTGAAGGCTCTGGATGTCGTAGGGCTGTCTTTGTTGACACGCCTCTGCGACATTGCGTGGCAGTCTGGGGTGGTGCCACTGTAGTGGCAGACTGGGGTGGTGGTCCCCATCTTTAAGAAGGGAGACCAGAATCAGGAATCACACTCTTCAGCCTCCCTGGTAAGGTCTATGCCAAGGTGCTGGAAAGGAGGGCCAGCTCTGGCTCGGGGACGAGTTGGTGTCCCAGGTGGAGGAGTTTTAAGTATCTTGGGGTCTTGTTCACGAGTTATGGGAGAAGGAAACGGGAGATTGTCACACGGAATTTGGGCTGCGTCGGCAGTGATGTGGATGCTGCACTGGTCTGTCGTGGTGAAGAGGGAGCTGAGTGCGAAAGAGAAGCTGTTTATGGTCATGAGCTCTGGGTAGTGACCAAATGAATAAGTTTGGATGGAAAGACGTAAAGAAATGAATGGATTAAAAATGCTATAATGTGTTTTAAAAGTGGCAGGTGGTGACACAGTCCTAATTTGAAACTGAACTGCTACCATTTAAATACTTGCTACATATTTTATATGTGCTGATTCAGGATATCTGAGGGAGGGTGGGATGTCTGCGGTTAACAGGGTGGGATGTGTGCAGACAGTTTGCCAGGAGACACAGCTGTGACTCATCTGTTTTATGCTCAAGGTTTCTCTTCAAGTTAGTGTTCAGACAGGATCTATAATGAGTTCAAGACTATTAGTTTAACCTTGAGTTTTACCTCTTAAAACATTTATTGCACATTGCACAAATACTGCAATTCCTTCTAGTATTTTTTTTAGAGATTTGAGATATTGCATGTTTTCATATTTAAAATTTGTGTCAGTGTGATTGAGACCTACCTACGAGTGTTTTAACACCTACTTATTGCTGTGTTTAATTAATTGTTGGCCTTATTTATTTCTTTGTTTTTGGCAGATTCAGAGCGTGAGTGTATTGAAAAGTTTGGAAAGCAGCCCAATGCTCGTATATTACATGATGATGACCAGCTCTGCACCACAGAATACTCGCGGATCATCCCTCTGGAGAATGGAGAGGTAAAATAAAATGTTGTTTATAAAAATTTTAAAAGAAACCAAAGTACCAGTGCTGTTTTAATGAGGATAAATACATTAATAAATACATCTGCATTCTCTAGGTTGTGGTGTCTCTGGTCAATGGCCGCCCAGGGGCCAAAAACTTTACATACTCACCAGTGCTGCAAGACTTTACCAAGGCTACCAATATCCGCTTGCACTTCCTCCGCACCAACACTCTGCTCGGCCACCTTATCTCCAAGGCCCAGAGAGACCCCACTGTCACACGCAGGGTGAGACACATACTGTACTGTACAACCTCACACTAAAGTGCTGGCTGGCTCTTGTTTCCCGTTTGGGCTCTGCAACACCCACCTGTCAGCTGGCCTGCTCGCACATTCATCTGTGTCGAGACCCACTGCCAGGTCTGTCTAGTCAAAGCACAATAAAACATGCTAAAACACACCATTGTGAGACTGATGATGTTTCCTGTAAATGTAGCTATCAGTTCCAGAAATGTATAGTACTGTGCAACCCCACAACCCCACTCTTTAGGCACTATTGTTCTAATTTCTTTAGTTGAATTTATGAAAAAATTTTAAAATAAAAAACTAATAGGGCTGCATGGTGGTGTTGTGTTTAGCACTGCTGCCTCACAGAGAAGGACATCTGGAAGGTCTGGGTTTGATTCCACCTTGGCCCGGGTCTTTCCCTCTGTGTGGAGTTTTCATGTTCTCCCCGTGTTTGTGTGAGTTTCCTCCCACAGTCCAAAGACATGCACTTACTGGGGTTGGGTTAATTGGTCACTCTAAATTGCCCATAAGCGTAAATGGTGGTCTGTTTTGGCCCTTTGACATGCTGGCGACCTGTACAGGGTGTACCCTGCCTCTAGCCCTATGATATCAGGGATAGGCTCCAGCCCCAATTTGACAAGTGGAGGACAAAAGAAGAAGTTGCAGCCCTAAAAACTATATACACCAGATAAACAGTAATTGAAATTTACTGTTTACTGAAGCCATCAGAAGTAATCTCATTGGAAAGGCAACTGTCAAGAAGCCAGAGGTAAAACAGTGAGTATTGACAGCCATCTGTAAAACATGGCAGAGGCTCTGTCATGGTTTGGGGCTGCATTTCAGCCACCCTGTCAAAAATTGATGGAAGCATGAACGCAGAAAAGTACCGTCAGATTTTGATCCACCATACAATACCATCTGGAAAACATCTGACTGGCAACAATTTCATTTTTCAGCATGACAGTGATCCCAAAAACACTGCCAATACAGTAAAAGCATACCTGGATAGCGAAACACACACAATGGAATGCTATCAGTCATTGTTTGGCCTCCCCAGAGCCGGGACATTATTGAATCAGTGTGGGATCATTTACAGAGAGAACAGAACAAACATCTGCAGCAATTACAATGAAGTTTGCGTAAAAGCGTTCACGCTGTGTTAAAGAATGAAGTTGGTCGTAACAAATACTGACGTTAAAGCTCACTAGAACTGACCAAACTGTTTTTGTCTTTTATGCTGTATTTCCATTTATGTTTGCATGTGTTTTAAACACTGTTGCACCTATTTTCCCATATAAAGAAATTTTGGGTGGCTCAAGGCTTTTTGCATAGCACTGTATCTTTGTGATTTACTATTATGTCTAAAACATCTGTTTGGTTTTCCCTATTTGAAACTTTGGGAATGATGTTGGCTGTCTTATCTTGTGTTATCTCATGCACTGATTCACCCCATAAAACTAGCACTATCTCATGGGTCATGGTTTAAGATTGCACTTGTCAGCATGTTTGACTCACCTCTGCTGCCAAGCAGAACCAGACATTTGTTCTGGTGTGACTGCTGTCGCTGAGTGGCTGATAACATATGTGGAAATTATGCTCCTGATAACATATTTTTTATTTGCTGACAGTATTACTATAGCATCAAAGACATCAGCATCGGTGGACGTTGTGTTTGTCACGGGCATGCACAGGAGTGCGGTGGGGGGGATAACTCCGACAACCCAAACAGGTAAGTAATACAAACTAAAAAATATCTGACTTTTTTTTTGTGTGAAAATGTGCAGGATTTTCATCTCCTGACTCTGAGGTGTAACATTAACCAGACACTGCGTTTATTTTATCAATTCATTGGAGTTTTGTTAAATTGGGGCTCTTGTGTGCAGCTGTAATGGTGCAGTGGATTTAATTCTGAAATCAAAGAGGCAAAGATAACAGAAATCAGGCCAAATCTACTGTATGAAGTATAGTATAGATACGATCAGGAGTGAGCACTTGTTTCTGGAATGGATAATTATATTGTTTGTGCAATGACATCAGCATTGTGAAAAGCAGTAGATTGTTTTAGTTCCCCTGATTACTGGCCGTGATAAGATTTGGGATAAAGGGCTGCTTTGGTTCCTTGTAAGCTTTTGTATTCTTCTCAGCAGAGTAGCAGAAGATTCATGAATGCTTCCCTAAGTCGGTTGTCTCATTGCTTCCAGGTGCTGCAAGCGGCTGTTTGCACCTGCAAAAAGCTCTAACATCAAATGGAAAACAGGAAGAATTAGTCCTCAATAGCAGCCAAGCCGATGTCAAAACAAAGCAAATTAGGACGTTCATTCGTCTGATCGGCTGAAACCTGATTCCAAATAAACGTTAATGCTCCTACGTCTTCTTGATTTTGAAAATAGCCGACTCTCTCTTCGTTGCTTTGCCAGTAAATGTGAATTAACAGTTGCCTCAAAGCTTTTCAAAGTTGTGACATTTTCTCTGAAAAATGATCTTGGAACTAGTGAATGCAGGTGTCTTGTCTCCTTTCTTTAGACTCCAGTGTGAGTGCCAGCACAACACCTGTGGTGAGTCATGTGACCGCTGCTGCCCAGGATTTAACCAGAGGCCGTGGCGCGCTGCAACTGTTAATAACCCGAATGAGTGTCAGCGTAAGTATACATGTACAATACTTCATTTAGTATGTAACCTAAACTACAGTCTGATACTCCCCATGCTGTTGGCTTCTTGAATTACTCCCCCCAGAGGGGACTGAAGTATCCTCTTGCCTCTGATATTTAAACCCTATTGTGGATGCCCTGATATGGTATTGTGGTGAGCCTCAGTGAAGAGCTGACAGGACATTCCTGATATGGTATGTGTGATGAACAGCATGGAGCACAACTTGCTTCAGGATTACTGCGTTTTGTCTGTTTGGGTAGCTGGTAAATGAGTTGGTCAGTCCTGCGCCAACCTAGATAGTGAGAGCTTATCAGCGAGCCATTGAGTCCATCAGCAGGGCTTTTGTCAGCTGGGATCTAATTGCTCTGGACTGTTGACAACTTTTGCCTTCGCAAATATAACCTTGCAGCAGCCACAGAAATTAAAGTAAAGAAGGAAAGTTGTATCCCACTGAGTGCACTCATGCAGTACAAATGCACCCTAACCATTAATAATTATCAATAAGCTGGGGGCGGATTACAGGAAGAGGATGTGCCATCTTGTTTAGTTTGGATTTTATAGTTTCTCTTAATACTTACCAGACTTATCACTGCTGTAAAGAGAATGAGTAGCTTAAGGTACTTAAAGGGAGAATGGGGGAGTCAGAGGTAATTTACTGACAGTATAGAATAATGCGTGTGTGTCTGTGTGTCTCGGGGGGGTTTCCTCCTCAGCCTGCCAGTGTTTCTCCCATGCCTTTGACTGTTATTACGACCCAGAGGTGGAAAAAAGGGGAACAAGTTTAGACACCTTCGGCAGGTTTGATGGAGGAGGAGTGTGCATCAACTGCCAGGTATGTACTGCGTATCAAGTCTAAACGGATTCTTATGTTTGCATGTGTGTGGTAGAAAACAGGATAGAAAGTGAATAAAAATTCCATTCTTGCATCTATACGTTACTCAAGTACTTTGCAGAGCTTTGGATAGTGTACAATTCAGTTTGAAACTTGTGCAAACTGGTGTGTGAGTCCAAAGAAAACGTTGATTTCTAAACTTTCCAAGAAATTTGTGGCTATTTTTTGCTATGATCAAGTTGAAATGAGTGTTATGTTAACATGGAGCGTTATGGAATATAATACAGATGCAGTATATCAGAAGTATTGTGTACTGTCCACATAGTTTGATGCATAGCTAAAAGCTAAAGATTCTTTAGAGGAATCTTGATTTTTTTTCTGTCCAGGTTGAAAGTTTGTTTTCTTGTGTTGTTCTTTAGCACAACACTGCTGGAGTGAACTGTGAGAGATGCATTGAGGGCTTCTACAGACCTTATGGAGTTCCTCCTGAGTCTCCCGCTGGATGTATACGTAAGCCGCATTTTCAGCTTCTTGAAGCACATTGTCCGGCATGGATCTGATTGCTGCCAGACTGTTTGTTAGCCAGTGGGGGTAAATGTTGGTTAGATATGTTTATTCTGAGAGTTTGATATTTGGTTTTTGACTTTGTAAATTTCTTTTCATTGCTCTGTTTTATTTACTGTGGGGGTGGGAGTGTGTGTGTGTGCGTGTGTGTGGGGTGTTTGGGTATAACTGGTCTGAACGAATGAATGAAATTCCCATTGCAGCCACAATTGTAGAGCCATGCATGAAACATGAAACATGAAAATGTTCTAAAATATTTCTGTGCACTTACAAGAAAACACTGTGTAAATATGGGGCTGAAAATTTATATGTGTGTGTGTGTGTGTGTGTGTGTATTTCTGTGTAATCTGCAGCAAAATCTTTTTGATGCCAAATCAAATCAGTTTTTGCAGCTGCTCCAATCAATGCATTAAAGTAACATTGCAAGGCTTTTTTGGGATATGGCAACTGGGAAACAAACCATGTGACCTACAGTATGTATGACCAGTTGAGTGAAGCCAAAGTAAAGTTTCATTCAAACTGTGCCTTGTATTAGACAGACACAAGTGGCATCAGTGACAAGCACCACTGGCACCACCGCTTGTTTTATTGCTAAACTGGGCTCTGCCATTGTTTACATTACTTTAATGGTCCGTGACTGTTCCGCTCAGTATAAATAGCTGCCAGTTGTGTTTGCACATTACATGTAGTGGAATTAAACTGGTTGACCTGAGAGCTTTAAATGTAATCATAAAATACACAAACTCAATTAAGCAGATTAGCAGCCGAAGGTGTTCAGAGTCAGTAAATGTGCTGTTAAAGGCTTTCATTTTGGGATTTCATTGGTGGATTTCTCTACTTGTTACTTGCTATGTGAAAATGTGGGCTATTTAGTCTGTTAACGTGGGCACTTTATTATTGTTATGTTGTAACTTTTCATAAAATCCACCAGCGTGCCGCTGTGACGAAAGAACTACATCTGGTTGTGAAATGGGGTCTGGAAGGTGCATCTGCAAGCCACAGTTTTCTGGAGAAAACTGCGATCGCTGTGCTGATGGATACTATTACTACCCCGACTGCATTCGTGAGTTTAGTTTAGCTTTCACATGTTGAGATAACATTTTACGTAAATGTGCTAAATGCACGATCTTGGCATTGCATGCTCAAATATCATATGGCATGAATCATACTGTGATTGCTGCAAATGATAAAATAATGATATTATTCACTGGTCAGGTTAAAGTGAAGCCAATCTTTGATAGCGGGAATCAGTAATCATATTCAAAACAAACCCATTCATCCAAAGACAGAAGTTCTTCCTGCAGGGCCACACTTGTAAGATTGCTACATGCGACACAGCTAACTGTGGTTATTGAATATTCCATATGCCATACAAATAATCAGAAGTGGCAAAAGTACTGAGATGTAGAAGTACTGGTGTTAAAAATGCTTTGGTAAAAGTACTTATTCAACTTCTTTACTTAAGTTAAAGTAAATAAGTACAGGCTCTAAAGTGTACTTAAAGTAAAAACATAAAAGTAGCTCTTTGGAGGGTGTTTCTACTAGCTATTTTTGTGTAAAGCTAACTGAACCTCATTATATATTATAATACTACAAAATAATAGACGAGAATGTAAACGTTATTCCAATCTAAATATTAATCCTAATAAATGCACTCAGCTTGAATCTGTTATGTAGGACACAACCTAAAGTAATGAGTCCATTTGAAAATGTCAGAAGTAGAAAGTACCAATATTTGTGTCAAAAATAAATACTCAAGTAAAGTACAGATACCTGAAAAATCTACTTAAGTACAGGAACAAAGTATTTGTACTGTTACTTCCCACCTCTGCAGATAATAGACACATAAAGACAACTTTCCCATCTTGTCTCACTGATCTGGCGGGTTTTAATAACTCAGAGTTACTAAAACTGTCTCTCTTATCACCAGCATGTTAGCACTGCCAAACTAGACTAAACACCTTGACGCAATCATGAAAAGATTGTTTGGGTTTGTGCAGCTGCTTGTTTGCTGCTTTCTGTCACTGAGATGAAATGAAATGTTTTCAGCTTGTTAGATTTTACCTTTGGACGCAGACAATTTACACTCAGGCTGTGTAGTTTTTGTTGTAAAATCTGAGTACAGATTAATGAGAAAAACTGGAACTGACTGATACTTTAACTGCCTGCAGACTGCAAACACTTGTTGTCAACCTTGAGCTTCTTGTCACCAGAACATCAGGCAGAGTGAGGCTGCAGTAGCCATAAAAGTCTAAGTATACAGTACCTAATATAGTTCAGCAGCTTTAGACAGGAGAATTGATATCACTCGTTTGTCAAGAGTAATAAAGTGAGCTCCGCTGAAGCTCAGTATTAAACAGGTTAAAATGTATTTGTTTAATTCACAGACAACATGCAAGTGTAAGAATGGGTTTTACAGTGGTGATGTGCTGGGATGCAGTCAAGCAAAGCTCCAACCTATTACTCCTCCCAATTAATAAATAGTGCATAATCCTTTTATAAAATGAGGAAATGTTGTTTTTAGACTTTGCACAGACCCAGGCTTGTTGTTTCGCCCTGGCTACAGTGTTTACATTAAGCTGCGCTGCCTAACCACTGACTTAACTATTCAAATGCAAGCCTGTCGTAAATCCTCTCATCTTTCTCTCTCGACGACAGGGCGAAAAACTTCAAAAAGTTGGTGGCGATGTTTGTTTTTGTGCGGGGAGTTTTCGTAATGCGGATTTCAGTTGTTGCACCAAAAGCAATTCTCACCCCCCGAGCGATAAATAAAGTCGACACTTGAGGTTTTGCTTGATTACATTTTTCCTTCGCTGTAGGTCTTAATTTTGTGCCTTTCTTTTGCAATCAGGATATCCAGTTTACCCAGCGACCACCAAATCTCCTGCAGGTCCCATTGTGGGTAAGATAAGTAAATAGACTTTTCCAGCACGTCATATCAAACTTAGATTGATGTGCATTTATAAATATAATCTGAAAATGCTTCTATTGCATTCTTTTTATTCCTCCCTGTGTAGTACCCAGTGCCTGCCCTCCAGGCTATTTTGGCACACCAAACTGTCAACGTGAGTATTAGACCTGATATGTCTTCATGACAGTGCTTAGAGAACTGCTTTTATTCTCATTGCATCTTCAGTGCAAAATTTCCTGAAACTTGGCCTCTTTTATAGGTTAGTCTTTTTTTATTCCAGAGTTAGATTTACTTACGGGCTTTTATTAGGGCTTTAGAGGGCTGCATGTGGTGCCACTGAGTCGGCCTCTGTTTTCTTTAGAGTTAAGCTTTAAGAACATGTGTTAGAGGTCAATCAAGATGCAGGCTACATTTGTAGCCTTGTATAACCTGGCATACTGGTATAATATGTGCGGCTAACATGCAGTTGTTCAGATTAATAGTCCAGCGCTCTTAAATTTTCTCATCCATCAATGGAGCTTGAAGTTCAAGTGGTGTCGTGACAGCAGTGGCCATTTGGGACTATTCAGTGGAAACTAATATTTTTAAATTCCCTTTTCTGGTGTCTCTTCAAGCTGGGAAATCCATTATTAGTGATATGACATTTCTATTAAAATGAATACCTTAAGTCCTTGATTTTTTCCCCTCTCATTTTAGCCGTCAGAGAGTATATACTAGCACTGCTGTTCCTCTAACATGTCATTTCACGAGCCCGTCTTTCAATCAGCAGCCTTTGAAAAGCTGCTTTTTATGTTTGGAAGCTGCTTAGAGGCAAGCTGTGGTAGTGTCTCAGGTGAGTCTATTCACATGCCACTAGCATGTGAGGCTTGGGGGGGGGGGGGCACCACTGTAACTGTACCATTGTGTGCCACAATATGAGAAAAGTTCAGCTGGTGGAAGTATTTGTCAGTCTGTTTTTTGTTTGTCAAGTTCCACTAGAGAAAGAGCTCAGACTAATTTATGAGCAGACTTCATTGTTCCAGGAGGGATAGTTGTTAAAAATTCTGCTAAGATTTCCTTTCTGCTGCTATTATTAAATGAAACATTTCCAACATCTCTGTGCGCAGCATGTATTTGTGACTATAGAGGGACTTCTCATGCTATATGCGATTCTTGGGGGCGCTGCCTGTGCCGTCAGGGTGTGGAGGGCGAGCGATGCGATCGCTGTCGACCTGGACATCAACCCTTCCCAAGCTGCCAAGGTGAGAGAGAACTACATGCCAGCAAAGAACGTGGAGCACCACAGATTATAAGAAACACTAATTCATCAGTGTTACTGATTAATGACTACGAAACACAAGGTTTATTTTTAAAAAGGTGGCCAAGACCAGTTATTATGTGGGCAAGAACAAAGGCAGCAAATCAGTGATTTAAATGCTTTCACGTTTCACTTTCCCTCAGCGTGTCTCTGTGATGGGGCCGGCGTGGCTGATAGCGTGTGCGGTCCAAATGGTCAGTGTCTTTGCCTCTCCAATTATGGGGGACAGGAGTGTGATGAATGTGCACCAGGCTACTATGGATATCCTGACTGCGCGGGTGAGTGGGATTTATCCCTCTATGTCCATCACTGTAACTATAGTAGATAAACCAACTCTGTACCTCTGACCTCTGCTGATGAGAAACATGGTGGAAAAAATGTAACTCCTGGTTAGACTGGATTTACTGTGGCCTCTTCTCATGACTTTGGGGTAAAAATGCTCCCACAGCATCCACAAAAACCCTACTTTGCCCCATCAATTGATTTTTTTTTTGTACACAATCTGCATGACATGATGTTTCACAGAGAGATGGGATATGTGATATTTATAGACTTCTTCCTTCTATGGAATAATATTCCCAAGAATAGACAACTGGGAATCACAATCTGATTCTTAAAATAAACAGGGTCATCCTAAGAGTTTCAATCTCAGTCCATATTTTATATCAGGCTCATGTATCCCTAAAGACAGTAATGCTAAGAGCCTTAAGTGTAATTTCTTTCCTCTGCTTTCCCCCCAGCCTGCCGGTGTTCACAGGAAGGCTCATATGACACAATATGCGACCCGTTATCTGGTCAGTGCCTCTGTCTCCCAGGCGTGGTGGGTCAGCAGTGTGATCGTTGTGCCTCAGGTCTCAGATTCCCCCAATGCTCAGGTAAACACTTGAACTTGGACAAAGGCATACATTATTTATGCCATTAATGTTCAGTGTTACTGTGTTTTTTTTCATGGAGGCTGAGTAATATATATATATATATTTTTTGTCCTTTCAGCCTCCATCAGCACGTGTAACGCAGCAGGAACTGAAGTGTCTGATCCTCGAGTGGTGAGCCATTCTCAGTAAAGTTACATTTTTCTACGCGCCACGGCCTTGACTGGATTAAAATTTTATTAGCCTTCTTGATATGAGTGGCTACAGTCTAAATCCAGTGCTGGGTGTGGGTTTGCATGGATTAGCAGATTTACAGCTGATAACACAGCTAAACGTCATCCTGCGTGGTTTTACAAGGAAGTGCTTTTCTTTCAAAAACTAAAGGAAATTAATAAAGGAAAAGAGACTTCCTGTCATTCTAAAGCGGATGAAACAACATGTAGTAATGCTCGGCCACTTCTGGGAGTCACCTTTCATAATGTATGCTTAGAAGAAAGAAAGACACGCTGCCAAGTTTCAGTGTAAAAAAACACAAATGTAGAAAATGTAGGCACTTGCAGCTGATTTAATCGCTCTGATTTTCAGCAGTTATAAGGCTTTCAACAGTAGCTACCAGTCTCAACAGCTCTTAGTTTCCTTATCTGTTGTTTCAGGGCTCCTGCCACTGCCTATCAAATGTCGAGGGAATCCTGTGTGACAGGTGTAAACCTTTATACTGGAATCTAGCTACAGACAACCCCCACGGCTGCATAGGTAAGTGAAAAAGGAATCTTATGGACTCAATCACCGTAAAGACAAAAAGATAACAAAATCCTTTGTTGACTTCCAGTCGGGTAAAATTACCCCGAACTCCAGCGGTCGTAATTCTGACCCAATTTTTCTCCAGACTCCTAAAGTCCCAGGAACAATCTGACAAGGTACTGATATGAACCTTGTCCCGTCTTACCCGGAGGATATGTCAACATACCCTTGTCAACAAGGCTGGTTCTGCCTTTGAACACTAACACATTATACAGGCAAACCCTTGCAGCCTTCCTCCACTGTGAGATTTCCTCCTGAGATCACATAAAAAAAGTATCCAGTGACATGTTGAAAACAGGACATGTGAACTTCTGCTTTTATAACTTCTACAAAACAATTTCTGTTTCAATCAACAGAAAAAATTTTAATATGGTGAAAACTAAGGCAGCTTCCAGTGTAGCCAATAAAAGAACAGCTCCCGGTTTTGTCCAGATATGTTTGTTGTTACCGCTCTGCTCTCTTGCTAGACTGTTATCGCTTGAGAAGGGGTGGGGGTGGGGGTGTTTTTAATATCCCAAGAATGCCGCCGGTTGACTGTGGCTGGACACTCAGGGGAAAGTTTTCTTTCTTTTTCCCGACTTGGCTGAACGGAAGCTGTGGTCTGGAAAGCTAGTTTTGGATCTTTGATGTGCAGAGCTCTGAAGACCGAAAGGTTTCACCCATGAATTCGACAAAATCCTGTAATCAGCGCCTATTCACTGCAGAGCCCCCCCCCCCTTTACATTTTCATAACCTTACCCATTTTTCTTCCTCATTACCAGAGTGCCGGTGTGACCTGAAAGGCACTCTGAGTGGTGTTGGAGAGTGTGAACAGGTGAGTGCTTTCATGTGGTTCTGTTAATGTCAGCAGCCTGGGAATTTTGAGTGTGCTGCGTGGCTGCACATTTGCAACATTAATCTTCTCTTGATTATCTGTTTGCTCAGAAAAGTGGACAGTGTCACTGTAAGCCCGATACATGTGGGGACGCATGTGACTCCTGCAAAGATGGATACGTCCTACTACAGAAAAAGAATTATTTTGGTTGTCAAGGTGAGAAGTTTTGTTTCTGACTTGCATATGCAGTATTATTAAAAATACACTTTTATGTAGAAAATAGCAACCAAGCACACTTCCTCTTTGATAAGTATTTAGATAAGTGATAAGTATTTGATCAACAGGAGGAAGAGCAGGAATTCTGGCCAGTTTAGTTTTTCTTTAAGAGGCTCTCCTACTCTGCACTTATTACCTGTATTAATTGCACCTGTTTGAACTCATTACCTGTATAAAAGACACCTGTCCAGACACTCAGTCAATCACACTCCAACCTCTCCATCATGGTCAAGACCAAAGATCTATCTAAGGCCGGGATGGGCTACAGAACAATACGCAAGCAGCTTAGTAAAAGGCAACAGCTGTTGGCACAATTATTAATTAATTATTACATATCCCTAAGGATTAATTAATTATTATTATACACAATCAAATACATGACAATAGCACTGGTCAAATATTTTTGGTGTGCTACTGAGAACTTCAAACTGACTCTTCTATCTATATTTTTACACTGATTTCAGATATGAAGTCCAATTTAAGCTTCCACATCAGGTTTTTGAGATACACACCAGCAACATTTTCACATCAATATATTCACACAAAGTCTGGAATTTCTCACCAAAAATGTTTTAATGTGTTTATTCCAAAAACAAACAAGAAGACACCAGAGACACCTTCAAGCATGTTTCTGTCAAGGTGCTGACAATTAAGTGGTCAGGCTTTAGTGAAACGAGACTAAGTGGAGGAGTTTAACACAATTGCACTCAAACACAATTAGAGCTGTCTCACCATGTAATGTCACAAATATTGTATTCCTGTTGGGATCACCAAGACATTTCAATCATCAAAACGTTTTTATCGTACATTGTTGAAAAAATTGCTTAACCCTGGTCCTGACCTTGTGGTTTCTGCTCAGGCGTCCCTTATTCTCATCTTGGGCGGCCCCAAGGTCCGCCAGGGCCCTTTTATCAGAGGAAGATAAGACAGGACCTTGCTTTTCTTTTCTAAACTAAAGAATATTAGGAAATACTCCGCATTGAACAACAGCCTTCAGAAATGGGTGATAGTGCATGAGGTGAACACTTGCGGTCACCTTTGTCCTCCTTGGCACCAGGATGCAGTTACTGTTACTGCTCTGACACCTGCGTCTCCCAAACAGGTGTTTCTGTGAAATTTTAACATGATGGACAAAATGAAAAATGCCACTGACATATTTCATTTCAGATGTGGAAATAATGTAAATTCATGTGAACTCTGGCAGATATTGTTTGAACAGAAGTGATTACTGGTGGCATCTGGTTGAGCTGTAAATATTTTCAGATTCAGAAGCACAGTTACATAATATGCACCCCAAAACAAACAAAAATCAGACTCAGCTGTGGAACACGCTGTCACCACAAGCACTCCTTTTCACACAAAGTAACATATTTATTGTAAAATAAAGATTGGTTTTGTTTTGCCCTCCACTAGGTTGCCAGTGTGATGTAGGCGGTGCCGTTGGCGTGGCGTGCGATGAGATATCAGGACAGTGTCGGTGTCGGAAGAATGTCGTTGGCCGTAAATGCACTGAGTAAGACTCAACAGTTTCATTGTTATGAAATTTGGATTAAAAATATATTTTTTTACATTGTTGCAACATTTATTAAAATATTTTAACCTTTTTTTTCTCTTATTTGTCATTAGACCGGCACCTAGCTACTACTTCCCCAGTCTGCACCAGCTGAAGTTCGAGGTGGAGGATGGCACCTCACCAAATTCCAGACCAGTCCGCTTTGGTTATGATTCCCAAGAGTTCCCGGACTTCAGCTGGAGAGGTTACGCTGTAATGTCTCCTGCACAGGTTTGTCCATTCAAATTTGTGCACTGATGCACTTTGATGACATCAACGTAATGCATTACAGCTGAGAAAGGTGAACATGTTAGGGTGCCTGCCGCTTTTGTACAGTAGCATCATAGTTTTCCTCTTCCAGTCGTTTCTCTTACCGCTATGATTCTTCTGCTTTTGCCACTGCACAAATAATCTCCACCTCAGGACGCAGCCGTCTGTGATTTCACTGCTGATACACGACCGAGGACATCAGCTCTCTTAGCACTAACACTCTCTCTCTTCAGCCAGAGGTGATCTTAATGCTTACCGTTGGCTTTTCTGGACCTTTCCATATTCTAATGCACTACTCCACCCCCCGACTTAAGGGGCGAGCACGAGTGAGGGCGTGGATCTTGGTGGTGGACGAAACTGACTTTCAGTCTTGCTGCGACTGTAAGTGAAAGGTCTGCTTTGCTCTGCCTTTATTTAACTTTCTTCAACTCGCTCGCTGCCTATCCATTAACCCTCTCTCTGTGCCTAACTTCTCTGCCCACCCGACATCATTTTTAACCTTCTTTTCTTTAACACAATCCCCTCGTCGCCTACTCAAACCTCTACCCCCGCAGTCAGGTGTGTGTGTCGTTGTCCTCCCTGCAGAATGAAGTCAGAGTGACAGTGCATGTTGAGCCAAAAGATGGGAGGCAGCATTTGTTCCGTGTGGTTCTGCGGTTCATTAACCCCAGCAGCACCAGTGTGACTGCTACCATCAAGGCTACCAATAACAGAGGCACTTCAGGTAAGGCTGCCTCACATTTCACCATCGAGACGTCATCTCTAACCCATCGTTTACGACATTTCACTCCAAATGTGTGCATGTCGTGTCTTGATTTGGAAGCTCCCCTTTGTCAGTGTGTGACATTACAGCCATGTGTGCTTGGCGCTCTGCAGGGTCAGAACAGAGTAAAGAAGTAATATTTCCTGTTAGTCCTTCCCCATCCTTCCTCACCGTGCCTGGCGAAGGCTTCGCCGAGCCCTTTGAACTGACCCCGGGGAAATGGATCATTCATATAAGAGCAGAAGGAGTTCTCTTGGTGAGTTTATAAAGAAATTACTGATTTCCAGTTTAATGGTGGAAGAAAAAATGATTGCACTGCTCATGTGGTGTCATTATATATGCATTGTCACTCTCCCTCGTCAGGACTATTTAGTGTTGCTGCCACAGGATTACTATGAGGCACTTTTGCTGCAGGAAAAGATCACTCAACCCTGCACATATTTACCCACTGCCAACAAGGATGAAAAGTAAATTCATGTTTTCATTTTATCCCCTCATCTTTCTTCTTGTTGGTGGACTGTTAACATTTACTCTTTGTGTGTGTGTGTGTGTGTGTCAGTTGTCTATTGTATAAGCACATAGCCCTGGATGGCTTCAGCTCTGCCCTGGGCTCGCAGGGAAGACTCACAACCCGGAGAGGGCGCAAGAAGAGGCAGGCTCGTGTGCGGCGTCCCACCCCTGATCACCCTGAGATGGCGGCTCTCAATGGGAGACAGGTTCAGTATTTTAAAGATGAGTGTTAGTGTAAAAAAGGTTATGTGTAGTAAAGGATAAATTCATAAAAAAAGATTGATGTCATTGATCAGGTTTCCATTAGCTGTTCTAAACTCTATAATAAAACCCTGGGACTGGAGTTCAATTTGTAGACTGGATGTACCTTCCCAAAGATAATCAGTCTGTAAATATAGTATTTATATAATGAAATTTGATGCACTTCTTTTTAGGATTCATGGTGTTCAGTTTAATTATCCTAAATGTCCCTGATTGTTCTCCCTGTAGTCTCAGCTCCAGCTCAGTCTGCGTGTGCCCCATTCTGGCCCATATGTGCTTATTCTGGAGTATGTGAGCGAGGTGGACACTGTCCAGAATGTCAACATACTCATCAGTGAACAGTCAGGTGGCCCAGTGACGGGCAGAGCTAATATTTACAGCTGTGCCTTCAGGTAACTCCTACACTTAATGCTTTCATAATGTTTCTTATAGTGATACTTTTTTCTTTTTTTTTTTTTACAATTTTTGCATAAATATCAGTATCCTAGAGATAGAGCTGCACAATATATACATGTTTCATTTATGTTGTTGTTGCTTCCTTATCCATGCAGCAATCTGTGTCGAAGTGTGGCTGTGGACAACAGAAATCAGGTGGCAGTGTTTCAACTAAGTCACAAGACTGAAGTTCTTTTGCAAACTTCCACTGCATCATTCCTTCTGGTAAGAGAAAAGTGTCCCCAAGAGATGTGTCACAGCTTCATATCAAGGCAGCAGCATGCAGCTTTAAATACATGTGTTTCTCTGTGCAGTATAAAGTGTATGCAGTTCCTGCAGAAGAGTTCTCCATTGAGTATGTAGACCCTAAAGTGTTGTGCATCTCCACTCACGGTCGCTTCACTGAAGACAGGTGAGTCTTGAATGGACACATCTGTTTTCCAGGTGTGATTTCATGCATTTCCTGAGGTGGGGAAGGTCACTTACTTGAGGTTGACCCTCTAGTCAAACTCTTATTTCATTCTCTCTGATACTAAATCTTCTCCGAATCTCATGAGCAGGTCACATTTCCAGCTTTTAGTCTCTAGCTCTGTTATTTGCTGTGCACCTCAATCTGAACTGAACCTCATCAAGAGGGAAAAAAATAAGCCAACAAACAAATACTTGGAAGGGACTTGAAGGAAGTTGTTGTAATTAAGCTTAACAAAACACAGTGCCCCTTTCAAGTGTGTTTGTGCACTGTTGAGCCTCTAAAATTGCTCAAGTGCATTATCAAACTTAAGTTCCATATTATATTTGCATGATTTTTGTGTATTCTTAACAGTGTGATTTTAAAATGTAAAATGGGATCTTGAAGGTGAGTGCTTTTTGTTCAATGTGTTTAGTCGGCACTGTGTCCCGAGACAGTTTGACAAGCCCGCCTCAGCCTGGATCCTGTATGCGGCCCGCGATGGCCGGCTATCCTCCACCCCGGCTGCGGCTCCCCAACAAAGAGAGATTGAGGACTGGAGGCAGAGACGACAGTCTGGGGTGTTCCCTGTCCGTGAACCTCAGGGTGATGGTATACTACTTAAATTCCCACAGGTATCGCTCTGCCCTTGCTCACCTGGTTGAATTATATGGCAGCTTGGTGCTCAAGACATTCAATCTGTTCTGTCTTGTCATTTTTTTAATTGACCCTGTCTAACAGACACTTCAAGTAGTCTCCTCGTGTTTTTTCTTTCCCAGACGGAGATCAGTTTCACCCCTAAGGTGCCTCTCCCGGGCAGGTATGTGGTTATGATCCATTATCGCCAGCCTGAACATATCTCCTTCCCTGTGGAAGTGCGAGTTGACGCGGGCCACGAATGGAAAGGTGAGTGTTGGAGAGGAGTCCTTACTCACTCCCACTGGATGCTTTTACTTTGGCAGTGACTGGGAAATCATTCTCACAGAGGTGCTGATTCCTATTTAAGAACAGATAGAGTTCCAGTGTTCATGAGAAAATAGATCAGCTCCCCCGCCTGGCTTTAACAGGGAGACGAGCTACTGTGCGACATCCTCTTGTCTTCTCTCTTTGCCTAATTTTAAAGCTTTCAATCGTCCTTTTCTTGCAGGCATGATCAATGCATCCTTCTGCCCTGCAGTCTCAGGATGCAGGGAGGTAGTCATCGCTGATGGGCGCATCGCCCTTGACTTGCACATAAATTCTTGGCAGCTACCCATCATCTCTGTGAGCGTGCCACCTAGAAAGACTCTTATTCTGGTCAGTGGTTTGTGTTATATATTAAACAATATCACAACTGAATGAGTGGAAAAATATATAGAAAGAAAACAACAGAAACATACTTGTTTACAGGCTGAAGGTACGTGAAGTCTTTGTTTTGTACTGGTGTTGTTCAGCTTGAGGACTTGGCATGCTGAGGTCTCTCCTCAGTGTTATGCCATATCCTCAACAACAACAATGAAGGGACTGTATTCTACCTGGCAGTCCCTTTCGGGTTTATAAAGGCTAAGCTTCCAGGCTGTATAAGGCAGGGGGCGGGTTGGGCTTTGCCTGTGTGCTGCTCAGTGTGCCTTACTTTTCTCTCTCCATATAAGATAAAAACAAACAAACAAAACAAAACAAAAATGACTTTAAATCCTTTATTTTATCACTATGTATAATTTCAAAAAAGATGCAAGATCGGCCAGATATGTTTTTTCATATGGTTTATATCATTTGTCTAGGATTATATCATGTTGGTTCCTGATAGCAGTTACACCCCAGAGCTCCTAAAAGAGAAACCACTGGATAAATCTGCTGCTTTCATACAGCAGTGCAGAGGAGAAGGTTTCCATATTGAGTAGGTATCCGAAGGTTAATTTAATAAACCTTTAACAATTTGTCTGATTTTTTGTGATAATATATAGCTGATGCAGTTTTGGTACATTTGGTTATATGCCGCTTTAAGCAGTTTTTTTTTTTTTTTTTTTTTTTTTTTTTTTTTTAAAAATAACTTTCAAAAAATATATTTTT
>VOQJ01007996.1:10630-22353 GCA_015052665.1 Apistogramma diplotaenia
TCTTAACACCTGTTTTCAGCTTTTTTTTTCCTTTTCCTTTGCTTTTGTTTTCACTTTTGCACTTCTGTATTTTTTTTTTTTTTGTTTATTTGAACAGCAGAGATCAGAAGAAATTGATGGAAACATGAAAACTCAGTTATATGTAACGATGAGAGTTAATTTGTAATAATGAGACAGCGACATTGTCTTTTGGCTCTCGTGTGTATCACAGATGAAAGCTAACAGTGGAAGCGCAGTGATGAAAGGAATTAGAACCTTTTGCTTTTAGATTGAGAAAAGATGTCTAGTCAGCTGTTGACACGTCGCTGCTTTTACTGAATTCGATGCATTTCGAGGCTCGTGTTTCACACCATTTCCAATGGTCAGATTTAAGCCTACAGTATATGTATAGGCTTCCCTGCCATGCTTACACATTGCAGTGTCATGCAGTTTAATGGCTGCTGAATCACTGTGAAACCATATTTCAGCACAGCATTAAATGGACTTGGTTAATGGTTCTGGAATCACTCCCACCCCACTCTGAAAGATTCACCACTAGGGATAATCCATCTGATTTGAGTTTTCCTTCTTTAAGGAGTTTTAATTAAATTTCCTAATGGTGAAGCCTCTATATGAAGGGGGGGAATTGCGCATTGAAAGGAATTGAAGTTCAGAAGAGCGAGACCTCTGTAATGAAGCTTATTCATTTAAAGCATACAGTATACCATGCCACCAGACAGTGCTATCTCACTCTGGCTATGTAGTCGCCAAATGACCTAACAGAAGAAGAATGATATAATTTACTGTGTGTGGTAGCGGCAATAATCCAGTTTAATATGAAACCTGGTGCAGATCACAAGGACGCAACACATGTTTTTTAATGAGGGAGGCAATTATGCTGTGATTCTGAGGATCCATGTGTATGAGATTGTTAATTTCAATTATGGGACACATCAGTATCCACTTCAGCTCTCTTTGCTCTGTGGGGAAATCTTAGATCCTCCTTTTATATTATGGAGCGTAACAGTGTTAAGCATAGCTAGGTGAGCCTGAAATCCTTATCAGCACAATGTTATACCTTTTAAAGGAGGATACAATAAAAAGAAAAAGCTTTTGCTTTGAAGATGGGGAAACAAAATCCGCAAAAGACAACGTGATCGTATCTTTGCCCCGCTTTTCTATTTAAAGTAGCCAGCTTGAATATAATGGTGTGTCGCTCTCCGGAAATAAGTGCAGGTAACATGGATAATTTAGCAACACTTTTGCAGGCCTGGTGACGCAACGGCAGCCGTGCAGACATTTTACCAGACAAAGTTTTAAAGGCTGAAGGCGAAGTTCTCAGTTTGCTGCTTCATCTTCATTCTAGCCCTTACATGCAGAGAGGATAAGATCGATCCACAGGGAGGGAGCGAGGTCTGAGGTGAGAACCGGGGCTCCTTAGCAATGGAGAAAAAAAGCACTAATTGAGGGGTTTTAGAAAGCTAATTAGAAACTCTCACACGTGTCTATTTAGGAGTGAATTTCTGACTGTTGTACTTGTAACTTGTGCATCTGTAAAAGGCTAAATCCATTGGAAGATGTTAAGATTGTTCTAAGGCATCTTATTGTGATTTTGTTTTTAAAAAAAGACACCTAAATAAGTATAATATGCAGTATAATATGCTGTATAAAAGTTGGTGGGGAAAGTAAAGTCTGCACAGCCCCGGTGCTGTACCCTTGTATGATTACTGGGCAGACTGGAAGGATTAATGAGTGTCAGGATGAGAAGAGGCAAAAGAAGATGGAAACATTTACAAAACCACTTCCACAACAGCGGCTGCAAGGCTGAAAAACATCAGCTAAAAGGGGCTTTACAGTGGCAACAAATGGCTCAACTCCTTAATCTTTAGTGTAATGCCATTATTATTGGTGACATGGTGTCAGCTCAAAAGCCATGATATGGTGCATCACACAGTCATTTTGCGTTCACATTACACAAATGGATGGGAGAGAGTAGCGTATTTGGGGGGAAAAAAGGAAAACAAAATTAATCTAACGAGCTTTTCCTTGTTAAGTACGTGCTCTGTCTCCAGCTGAATGACAATGACGAGGCATCCGCTTACCACGATACACATCCCATTGTGAATAAATGAATATGTGAGCACACTGCAAAACAAAGCAAATGGAGGAATTAATTCAATGAAATGAAAAGCCTGCATTGCCAGATAAGCCATAAGGCTTCACAGCTGAGGTATGAAATATGACATGCCGAGCCGCACGGATATCATGGCTGGGTTACGTGTGACAGCCCGTCCGTTCGGTGGCCAGAGTGGCAAACTTGCAGCACCAGTCAGAGTTTTTTTGCATCATTAATTCAGAGTCCTCCTGGCTCAGTGTTTTGGCTGCTCTCGCTGCACGGGGAATGAAATGCCAGGAGAAACGGAGGTCAGAGAACAACACAAGGAAGAACTTTCACGGGGAAAACTATGCTTTTGCAATATATTTACACACATCCAAAACACACAGTCATAGAGGAAAACGATCATTTTTGTTACACTGAGCAGAGTGAACACATGGATTTGATGAATGCAAGTTTTGCACCATTATGAAAAGTTTTTTTTCTGAAGCCTGGAATTGGAAGAAGAAAAAAAAAAAACTCCTCATGTGTCTGCTCCCCAAATACTCCCAACTACAGCGTGTAAGATCAGAGAGGGAATCCATGCTAAGATCTAGATTTAGCCCAACCCACAGTAGTGCATCAGGGCCAACGGCTGCCCAGGGGGTGGGAGGCTGAATGTTCAGCTCCAGCAAGGCCACTCAGCTATCAGGATAGCTAAAACAGGCGCAGCGCCTGGCATCGAGCTACAAAGAGCCTGGGCCTGCAGGGGAGTCCTGTTTGATGGGGAGACAATAAAGATGGATGGTCACCATGCCAACTACCTCTGAGTTAAAGTAAGGATGAATGCTGGGGGTGTGCAAACTGTAAATAAATAAATAAATAAAAGGAAAAAATGAAAATCTGGGTGGTTACAAAGCTGTGTCGAGGAGCTGTAAATATTGCATTTTTAGAATCGAAGAGTCCTTGATGAGAGCAAGAAGATTTTGCTCATAGCAAAAGAAACATTTCCCACCAGCACGTATTTTATTTCCTTCTGTAACTACCCTGGACTGTTAATTAAGCCCTTAAATTCATCCTGACTCCATGCTGCAATCTGTTTTTTTTAAAAAAAGGAAAAAGCGGCTGCTGACAGGGCAGCGGGGCATCACTCAGATTTGAAGTGTTCTTTCCTCCATAGAGACAATGAGAAATGAAAGAAAACAAGAGCTCCCAGTATGTGACTGGAGAAGCTTTGGCAGCATCCTCACAGCATGGTGTTTCACCTGTAGTGACTGAGAGAGTGCGAGTCCTTACCACTCAGTGCCAACAAAACCAGCTTGAGATGTGTGGAGTTGGAAGCAATAAATATGACTCTTAGGAGGTCAGGAAGCGATTCCCCATCACAGGCTGCAAAGGGTCACCTAATGGCTTTACGCTGCAGCCAGAACAGTCACCAGATCCTAGCCCAGTGAACAACCTTGGGAGATTTTGGACGAGTGCAGAAGGCAGTGCTTTCTATCCCCCATTATCAAAAACCCAAATAAGGGAACACCTATGAAAAGCAGCAGCTAAGGAGGGGAACCTGCAAACCACAATTTGAACTCAGAAGCTTCAAATTGATTTTTCTTGAGTAGTTTAAAATTGATTTTGTGTGGGTATGGGTGTGACTGATCTTATTCACTGTACAATGATGTCTCAATAATAGTCTTTTTTTTTTAAAAGAACTATAGAAAGGCAAATCCCAAATGGATATGAATGGGCAAGAAGTCACATTAAAATGCATTATTTTTACATCCGTACAGTTAAGAGAGGAGGAAAAAAAATATCTGTATTGTATGAAGGTAACACTTCAGATTAGCAGACTGAAAAGAAGAAAAAAAAGAGTGAATTTGAATGTATTCCATCTATGGCTCTCTGTTCTTCCCTCTGAAGTGTTTCCCGAATGACGGGAAGGTACATGGAAAAGGTATTTAAGCATGACAGTAGAGCTGGAATTAGTTAAAGCTACAAAATACTGCTGTCAGAATCCTTTCTGCTCAGTCAAACAGCTTCAGCTGGGCCTGCAGGTGACCTTGAATATATACATAAATGTATGAACACACGGACACGATTTATAAATATTTACATTTAGATACACCGGTGGTCCACTTAGGTTTGTATCGTACGCCTCATATCTCAAGTTCACTAAACATTTCATTGTTCACGTGTTAAGTGTACACTGGAAAGTCGATGGCTACTTTAGCTACAAACAGATTTTTTTTTTTTCTGTGAAAGGATTAAAATTATCCTCGGATCATGACTCCACAGAGACACACGGGTCTCTAGAGTGTCTCTGGTTCTCAACACTATTTAACTCTAAGATGCTCAAAAAGGATAATGGATCATTTTGTAGTTTTTCCTTTCAAATAAATGACTTCATCCTCCAAAAGTTAATTTAAAAAATTGTTGCTCATTTCATCATGCTGCTTTTTTGATTGTTACTCACTCAGATCTGTTGATGGTTGGCTTTCATTGTGGATTATATACATTAGAAGGCATCTTGAGTGACATCCCGTTCTTAATCCTTGGCAGCTCTTCTGGGAAGGTGTTCCACAAGGTTTAGGAGAGTGTTTATGGGGATTTTAGACCATTCTTCCTGAAGTGCATTTGTGATGTCACTGATGTTGCATGAGAAGGCCTGACTCAGTCTCCACTCTAATTCACCCCAAAGCTGGTTGAGGTCGACAGAAGAAAGCACCACATCGCATTCACGTCTGTTCCTCTGAGGGTTGCTAAAAAATCTCATCATACCATAACTGATAGTCAAAGAGGAAGCTGAAACTTTTCTTTTTCTTAAGGTGTAAAACCTTTTTATGATGTTTTGGTCAGTGGTTTGCAACGACCTGCCAGCACAACTTTGACATATGGCAAACTTGAAAGTTGTCATAGTAATATGTAATAACATTATTATTCAGTTGAAGCTTCATTTGAAACAAAGTCTACTGTTCACTCTGACTTTTATCTTTGGTTTGAGCTCTACTGTTTATATTATATTTATATTTAATGACTGGATGACTTTGTGGTTATTATGACCAAATAGCTGGTTGCTGATTTTATTCAGTTTCAAGCATGTTTAAAAATCAGGTTAACACGTAACCTCCCTGGGAAGGAAGGAAATTGTGCATATGATTTAAAGACGCAGACCCTAATGCACACTGACTCACGCTGTACTTTTTTAAATTGCCATTTACTCACTCAGAAAAGGTTCACTGAGCATGCCTACCCTTCTCTGCACTGTCCTGCTAAAAGTCATAAAGCTACACATAGGCTATAGTATTCACACCAGGGACCTGCATGGTGCTATTAGTCACTGTGCCACTTTAGGGCAATTTTGGGTTCACTGCTTTCCTCAAAGGATCATTAGCAGTCTCTGCTATGGCAGGAAGCAATGTATTTGATTCACTTCTCCCCTCTTTAGCTTGTCGGCGGCATTAACCTTCTTTCTGTGAGGCCATCTCTCTAACTGTGTGAGCACCTTATAGTCCATTTGACCTGCGCAGTTTTGTTGTATAATTGTTTTTTCTTGTTCTTTTAAAATACAGTTTTAATTGTTTGCATAAGAAATTCATCAGTTTTTGTTATCCATCTAATCTTTCTCATTAAGACTCACATCACTTTTGTCATTTAGCCAAAACAGTGGAAAGGATTAATGGATGCGACATGGCTTTCCTCCGCTTCTTTTCTCTTATGCTGATGCCACTGCTTTCTGTCCCTTATCCCCATTCCATAACTATGTATCATTTCATATCATGCATTCTCAATCAACTCTCAGGCCTTCACCTGCTACAACCTTTGCCCACCTTTGCCTAAGCAAAAATCCACCAGCAAAATCTCAAGGAGTTTCCGATGGGTGACAGGCCGTTAAGTGGCCCACGGGGAGCCTTAAATTCAGCTGCATATTCCTTTACCTCTGATAGCGGCCTGGTCTTTTACAAAAGTAGAAAGGCTTCGCAGATACCACAGGCTTTTCTTCTAGTTCCCAGAAGAGAGCTTTAAGCTTTCAAGATCTTCACAACCCACTGACCACACAGTCTACAAGTGCTTGTGCGAAGTCAGGAAATGGCACACGCCCAGACGATATCCTGCACAACTGCAGGCTAGCAGTTATAGGACATAACCTTATCACGAGATAGATTTCTGTCTGCAGAGAGAACGTGTAATAACCAAAAGGGAATGTAAAATCTCGTTTGATTTCGTCCTGTATTGTAGACGGTCGGATGCTGCCGTGTTCTCTTCGCCTGCCGTCCCACTATACCCACAGTGACGCCAGTGACGCCACAGGTGATCAGGGCACTTAACCATTCTGAAGCACTTCTATGAATCTGACAGTAACCTCTTTGTAATGACAGTAAACTGAAAAACTGTCGGTCCAATAAATGCAAGTCTTTGCAACAAAAATAAATAAAACGAGTTCAATAGTCTGATCCACTAGTCCACAGATGAGGCATGTGTGGGAAAATAAAACTTTTAGATTGCCTACATGTAAGTGCTACCTCACTTCTGAAAGAACGGATACAGCAAATATGATTTAAAAAATGTTCTTGCCCTGCTTCTCCACACACACTGATCCTGCAAAGGTAACCTCCAAAGTCAGAGAGAGGGTGAACAGCCTCCAGTATGAGGAGGAAAAAAAACCCAAGCTTGAGCCAGCTGCCCCCGAGGCACCAGGCATGTATGTATGAGCCTTAAAAAATAAACAGCACTCCACCCCCCCGCCCCCCCCCCCTCCCCGGATCATTCTTTCTGGCTGAAAGCCCATTCTGTGCTACATTTAGTATTTTGCCAGCGATGCTTTAGTGCTATACTCTCTCTTCTTCATGTTTTAGGTGATTAAAGGTTTATTCAAGTATCCATCTATTATTTATGTTGACCCTGGTCAGTGGATGGGAAGATAATTTATTAATATGTTTATATGTGTTGGTAGAAACACATATAAACGGAAGGATGAGACAGTTATTTTATTATTCTAATGAGACAAAGATACATTTAGTCATTCTTCTTCTTCTTTTCATAATCAACGTTTCACAGTGAAAGGAAAAAAATCCACCCATTGCTGATCTTTGCGTATGTGACGTTTCATTCGTAATGAAACATTGTAATTTTCTTTTTCTTTTTGCAGTTTCAACTTGCATCATCAGTTCCTTTTTCACTCGGCGATTTCCCAGGATGACTTAAACCAACTGCTACAGAAAAGCTTCCCACAGAAGAAACACTCAGTATTGGATGATTCCCTTCTCTCCAGGTGGGTTTGCCTCATTAAACATAGAACTACCAAATACATGATCGCAATCACCAGCGCAACCTTCAGATTATTAGAGATCTTGGCTCATTTGAAGATGTGTTCGAGCAGTTGGGCTCACTCCTCTGCTCAAGGGTTACAGTACAACAGGGAAATAAGAAAAGGAAGAAAGAGAGACAAATGTCTACTTATCTACTGGTAATAGCTGGGTAATATTTGTTAAATATGTGACAAGTGTACTTGTATTACTTTATAAATAAGACAAAGTATGGCTGTAAAATGAGACAATACGAGGCCTAAAGCTAAAAGATCAAATTTACACTATTTAATCATTACTGATTTAAAAAAAAGAAAGTTTTGGCCTGATGTTTATAGTTTTATAGTAAAAGATCAACATTTTACAAATTACAGTGAGACCTCCTCCTACTAATTGAGCCTGATGTTTAGGGTAAACAATAAAGTCCAAGTTACTTCTTTCTCAGCTTAGCCTCTCCCACTGCTGCACTTTTCACAGAAGACCACCTTAAGCCGGATTTACGGTCCTACATTTGTGTCCCTTTGCGTAGATCTCTGCCTACACAGAGGAGGATTATTGGGAATTCAAGCAACATGTAGGAAACAAGAGATAAGCTTGCACATGCTGTCCTCCATGATGACTGGATGAAAAAGATTGGCTTGACTAGGGAAAGGTAATGACCACGGCAGGGTTCACCACCAATAAGAAGCAGCACAAACTGTACATATCAAACACAGGAAAGGCAGCGGAGCGTTTCGCTTCAGCACGTCTGTCTTTTGAGTGAAAGGGGTAAAGCTAAAGGACCAACAACAGGCAAAACATCAATAAAAATAGCTCACTTTGTTCAGTATATTTTTGACTCCACCCCCAAAGTGGGCATCTGTGCTACCCACACACACACACACACACACACACACACACACGATCATACTGGGACCATTATGCACTGTCAGAAAATGCTGCATGCATGTTGTTGACATTAAACACCTTTTACGATCATGATGAAAGGAGCAAAATGCCATAAAAGGAATACAGCGTATAAATCAAAGGCGAGCCATCCAAAAACAGTGGTGCATTAAACAGGTTGCGCGGCACCATTTATCATTGTGCGGAGCCGTGGCCTTCTGATGACTTTAAGTTGCCTTACATCACTTTCTCTCTGTATTTCACCTCCAGCACAGTCAGCCACGTCACCTGTATGCACTTTATCTGCAGCCTCGAGCCAGCCCGTCAGGACACAGTGTCACAATGCATAAACAGCAGCAAAAATACCTGCATCTCCTTCACTGAATAATGAGAGCAGAGGGAAACCAGAGGAATTAGATATATTCTATGTATAACCTTTATATGTAATTTGGTTTGAATGTACACATCAGACCCGATGACAACAAAAACTAGTGGCTGCTTCCAACAGGGGACTGCTACATTAGAGCAATGCAGAGCTGCGATTCCACATCCACACAAAAGAAGTTAAGATCAGAAGATATCTATTTAATATGTTCAGATCCTATCACAGCAGGGGTGACGGCTGACAAGAGTTTAGACCTCCGCAGCGAAAAGGCTCCAGTTTAGCCTGCTAGTTCAGGGTTTTATGTGAGCAAAGTTTTTTTTTTTTTTTTTAGCAAATTAACACACTGTATTCGTTTAACACTCGGCGTTTATGTGACTGAATCAATTAATTCGGCGAGTGTGGAGTGGATTTGCCTTTGATGACGCTCCCGTGTGTGGGTCAGTGACAACAGTTCTCCTTATAAAGTGGATTAATTAAAGGCCCACGCCCAACCGGCTTTTTCATGCTTGACATTTCACAGAAGCCTCACTCCAGTCGTCTTCTATCTCTTTCTGTTCACTTCTTTTTTTCCAATCTAATAATACAAAGTATCTAATAACACAGGGATTATCTTCATCAGCATTTCGCTTCGGCGTAACAGTATCTCAGATCGCCTATTGTATTCCCATGCATTGTGTTATTGTTATCACAAAGGTTAGTAATTAACTTATAGAGTAAATGGAGTGCAGAGTCTCTTGGCAGGAAATCTTCTTCCTTATTTGGGTTGTGCACAGTGTGAGAACTTTTCTTCATGGTGGTGTATTTCATAAAAACGCTGAATAAGCAATCGAAAGCTCACTGCACAAGTATGATCTGCACAAGTATTTCAAAACAAAAAAACCTGCATTTATACCACCACAGTTCTTTTTCTACATGTGATATTTAAATGAGAGAGGCAATAATATTTCAATTCAAAATACAAGAGAATCAGAGAATCAAACACAATTAAGCAATTTTATGTGACTATTCTTTTGGAATTTAGTTAAAAGAAAATCTGGACAACATCTAACAAATAATGAACATGACTGCACATCAGAGTTGTGTGTAAGTGCACATGTTGTGTTTGCAGGAGCAGCTCTGTTTGCTGTACAGTACAAATAGGCAGCCTCCTATTGGTAAGCGAGACGGAGAGAGAAGGGCCATGTCTCCATGACCCCTTCCTCCAACACCACTTATTGATTGATTGCCAGTACCAGGGCTAAATCCCCTTCCAAGGACAAGTGGCTTCACATGCCCACCCAACCCTCTACACACACACACACACACACACACATACACAACACAAGCCCCTTGAGCTTTTGCTTTGAACAGGCCTCTGAGTACACCGTGCTTTCCTCTGCGTTTGATGACAAATTCAGTGCAGGGGCAGCGGCAAACAGCCTCATTCTAGACTGAAAGACAGTTTGACAGAGACAAGACTAACTGCTGCTGCTGCCAGGCACATGTTAATGTAAGCTTTAAGTTGATTTTTAAATGCAACAAGCATCCAGATGAGCACACGAGGTATGTAGACAACCTTTGAAGAGTTTTGATGACAAGGAGTTCTTCCTGGATTCAAATTGCTTTTCTTTGAGGTGCTCTTTGGAATATAAGCATAAACATCAAAGAACTCCAAGACAATCTCTGTTTAAGTAACATTTAAAATGTCTTCATTCTCGTGGCATGGTCATGCTTAACCTAACAACTTGCAGAGCGTTTCAGTATATACTGTAAGTCTCACTGGATTTCATTGACTGGGCTAAGGCCCATTAAAGGAAAATCTTAATGCAAATGCATATAATTATAATTTAAGATAGACTGAGCTTTCGCCTCAGCACATTAGTGATCAGCTTAAACTGACCAGGCTACTTCTCTCAGCTTGAGCGGCCAGGCTCGTGGCTGAATGATACAAATGGGGATACAAATGTCTTATCATTAGATAAAGGTGACAACGTAGAGCAACTTTGTACTGATATACAGTGACTCTTCCCCCTAAGAGGCCCAAATGAGCCCCAGTTGTACCACCAAAATGCCCCCCAACACAACAAACCCACCGGGTATCCACCCGACCGTCATTTGCAGTAAATTCTAGCAAATAGCCTGTCTCAACTAACAAGTGCTCTTCAGCCACGGCTGCTGATGAATGTGCCTTTATGTCCACAGGAGACTCGGGTACATAAAAACTGCTGATCAATAATCCCCTGAAGTAACATTGTTGACAGTAAAGAAGAATTTATTTGGCCAATAGGTTCCCAACCTCTGCAAAATCACCGAGCTACAGTGAAGCGCCAACAATTGTTTTAGACAGTTAAATCAGCACAATATTGCTTCACTGTGAATCTGGGATTTTACCTTAGCTTTTCTATAACCAAGCATATACACTCCATTTATACACTTCACACTATCTGTCTTTTTTTTTTACAAAGGTTAAGGAGCAGGTTGCTGAACACGTGTATCACTCTGAGTGATCAAGCCTCTGCTTATCGCAGCCCAATCATAGTTATGATGTTTGCATCAGTTCACATACCTGAGGCATGTTGCAGTTTTAAACAGGCAAGTACACAAAACCTCGCAGTTCCTCCGTGCATGAAAATGCGATACACAGAGCACAGGTATGCAGAGAAGAGCAGAGGCTGTAGGGCAGCAATGGCAGGGGATGAGGGGGCAGTGGTTGGACTGCCTGCCACCAAGCAGCTGTTGAGCTCTGCTGGCCTGCGTTATTTATTGCAGCACTGGTTAGCATCTCAGCGTGGCGTCTGCAAAGTGGGTCAGCATATTATCTACCTCCTTTGCTTCTTCTCTCAGTCACTATCACACATCATGCAGCCCTTTCACTAACTCTCACTCTGATGTCTTTGTCACTATGTATCTCACAGCTTCTTTGTTTTCCCCCCATTCCGTCTCTTATTCCTGCCAATTTAGCTGCCTCTTCTTCCCTCAAACATGGCCTTTTTTTGTTTTTGATGCCAAGCTAATTTCTTTTATTACCACTAGAATCCCTTCTCTTCTGTTTTTCCTCCGGATCTCTCTCGTTTTTTTTTTTTTATCCTTTATTCTGAAGGTG
>VOQJ01008005.1:1289-17070 GCA_015052665.1 Apistogramma diplotaenia
CACCTACACACACACACACACACACACACACAGGCTTTGCTCACCTCTAGGTAAGACTTTGAGCCACATCATTGATTCTGGGTTGCACGTAAACGTTGAAGTATTGTGCGGGAATGTTTGTCTATATTTCTGTTATAACTCGTCCACGAGCGCGTTCTGTCTAATGAGCCCGTTCACCTTTCTATGTGTGCAAAAATGCATGATGCGTGCAGGTGCCGGGGAGCGGACAGGCGAATGTGGAGAAAGCCTTGAAGCAGTTTGCTCAGCTGGTGAATAATAAGGTTTTCCTGCTGACATTCATACGCACGCTGGAGCTGCAGCGCTCCTTCTCCATGCGTGACCGCGGCTACGTCGCCTCCCTCATCATGACCGCTCTGCAGGGGCGGCTGGAGTACGCCACAGACATCCTCAAACACCTGCTCTCGGATCTTATAGAACGCAACTTGGAGAGCAAGAACCACCCCAAACTGCTCCTCCGCAGGTAAAGCAAATCATTAACTGTAAGAAAATTCTCTTGTGGCTCTTCTGGACAAAGCAGGGTTTTGATAATGCATCGCAGTCGTGCTTGCAGAAAAAGGAGGAATCAATTTTAAAGAAACTCATTCCAAAGCCAGACATACAAGAAAGTAAGAAAAGCCAATTAAGTACTTTGGCTTTGGAGGCCATGTCAGGTATATCACTCAGTTGCAGAACACCGGGCTCTTCTTCCTCTGCGGTGAGGAAGATTTAAACGCGAGACTTTTTCGGTCACAAACCCGACCGATTCCGATCGACGCCGCTTATCTTTTGGCATAGATAATTCCTTCGTGCATTGTTCTTTCCAGCCCAGTTAGTGCACTCCTGATGGTTGAGTAACTAGGCCAGTAACGGAAAGCCCACCTCTGTACAGCTTTGTTTTGTGCAGCCGTGTGAAACATCCGCTATGAGTCTGAGAAACAGGATGCCTGAGCAGACAGGTGAAAGACAGGAGTGTTAAAAGTGATAGAGAGTGGGAGGGACTGGCAGAGGAGGAGAACCTAATGGGGAAGAGTGAGTGCAGCGGCAGCACAGTTGTTGTCAGTCTGACTTATCTTCTGTGTGCCACTCATGAAACATTCAGCTGTAGCTCACATTTCCTTCCCCATCACCTCTCCTCTTCCTCCCTTCTCTCGCCTCTCTCCCTCTTTCCTCCACCTCTGGTTATCTGCCAATTGTTTTCCCAGTGCTGAGACCGGCCTACTGAATGTTTCATGAGGTCTTTAAATAAAAAAAAAAAGCGGAGGGGAGGGAGGAGGGACCTCTCACAATCTGACGCACGCTCATTAAATATAAGGATGAGTTCACATGGGAGCTGGTACAACAAGAACTTGTTAGCCCAAACATGCAGCTCTTGTGGAAATACTAAAGTTTAATGGGACGCCATCAAGAGTCGAGTCAGTGCAGGTTAGGGTTGAAATTTAGGTAAAAACGTGTGACAGAGAGACAGCGAGTTTAGGAGAGGGCAGTGCAGGTGCTGCAAGGAAGAAAGAGAGTGATTCAATTACGCCATGACCCAAAAATGCTGGGCACCAGCCGCACTTAACCTGAAGTCTACTGGAGTCTGAGTCCTTTGAGACCAAGAAGCTGTATCACATAAACTCTCCTTGTTCCTTCTGTTGGTTTCAACGCCCGGCTCTTCTGTGTCTTAAATTATAAAGAATAATCAGACCACTCCAGCTCTCCGAGGGGGGCCTATTGCTAATAAATGAGCGCTCTCTCTTTTTGTTTCGCAGAACAGAGTCGGTGGCGGAGAAGATGCTGACGAACTGGTTTGCCTTCTTGCTCCACAAATTTCTGAAGGTAAAAAACGAAATCCCCCTCACGCCTTGCTGCTGCCAAGGCGACAGCGAGAAGCGCCGCAGCTTCGCTTAAAGTTCTTTGCATTGATTGTGAAGTAGACTGCTGTGTACGTTTCTGTTGCGGCTGCGATTTTAAACGCCTGATATTGACGTGTTACAACAACACCCGGGAAGGATAATGGTTACCTGCGAGGTCAAACGTGTCTCCAGCTTTATATAACAGTTCCATTTTATTATGTTTGATGTGTCACGCACCAGTTACTCGGTCTCATCGTCTCTACTGATGAATACCGATTTCTGTCCTTCCCTTCACTACTTTTTTTTTATGTCTTATTTTCCTTTCTCCCACCTTTCAATCTAATCCCTGGGTTCTCTTCCAAAACAAAGGAGTGTGCTGGCGAGCCTCTCTTCATGCTGTTCTGTGCCATCAAACAGCAAATGGAGAAAGGACCCATAGACTCCATCACAGGAGAGGCGCGCTATTCCCTGAGTGAAGACAAACTCATCCGCCAGCAGATTGAATACAAGACGCTGGTGAGTCACAAAGAGGTTGATAGTGAGGGGGGAAAAAAAACTCTCTACCTTTTGTCTTCTTTAATTTTTGCACATCTCTTGGCGACGAGCCTCGACAGATCCGCGGGAATGTCGAACATGCCAAGGCTGTGGTTATAATTTGATTGCTTTGGATGTTTTCATCATTTTGACAAAATGGGATAAATATTCTCGCACAGCCAGATGTCCGTCTCGTTGAAATCAAAATTTGACAAAACTTTTTTTTTTGAAAGTAAATTGAAAAGTGTGGCTTGCTTTTCTTATTCTAAATATCATCTCGTGTGCCTGCAGTACATCGCTGCAATTTCATGCAGTGAAAAATCAACTTCCATGCATACACACGACCACGTACATACAAACATCCTCATTAATCAAACACAATTTCCCCTGGAGATTGTTCAAGTCTGGTTAACCAAATTAGCTACTTTTAAAATGACAAACATTGAGAATACGGAGTCTGACATAAGCCTGACTGACATATGCTAAACCAGTGAAGTCACATGGCTGGACCACCTGTATAAAGCAGCACGTCTCTTTCTTTTACATTTCTTTTGAAATGAAGCCAGCTGGGTTCCTCCACCACCCCATCAGAATAAGTTCCCCCTCAGGCTTTAGCCGCATGGCAGAGCCAGCCAGCGACAGGATGATACCTCTGATCGCCATGTCGGAGAGTCTGAGAGGCTGTGTCTCATTACTTGTTTAATGCTCCTGCCAGAGCTGCACAACCACATCCCGGAGGTGTGAAATTACATTTCTGGCCAAGATGCTCTCCACTAGGACAGTTTGGTGAAGAGCAGGTAATGAAAGGACTTTCCTATCAAGTAACACCTTTCTCTCTGCCTCTTTCTTTGTCCCCCCCCCCCTTCCCCCTTCCGCTCTATCCCGAATCTCCAGACGCTGAGCTGCGTGAACCCCGACAATGAGAACAGCCCAGAAATCCCTGTCAAGGTGCTCAACTGTGACACCATTACCCAGGTAAAAGAGAAGATCCTGGATGCAGTGTACAAGAACATGCCATACTCACAGCGGCCACGAGCTACAGACATGGATCTAGGTGAGGCTGCACGGAGTGCGATCCCAGTGTGAGGGAATAATTCCAGTAGAGTAATTGTGCTATAAACTAAGACTGCACCACTTCAGCGCCACATCACCTGTGGAATCATGACAGCGGGGGAAAACAGCAGAGATTGGGCATGCCAAAGGAGTTATCACAGATATTTCACTGAAGCCTTATGACATATAACAAAGGCTCCACATCAGTTTCTTGGAGACCCCCCCCCCCTTTACCTGTTTACAGCCCTAATCAGAGCAACACTCTCTAACACTGACGTTAAACCGTTCTGACAGTGCACCTACACTTAGGCTTACACCCACAACATGTCATCCAATGCCGAATGACTTGGCACAAATCCAACTGACATGCACCTTCAAAGGCAGTAAATAAGATAACTTGTAGGTAGTGTCTGATAACGCTCCGGGCTTGTAGTTTTATACCTTAAGGGGCTTTTACAGGTTTGGGATTTGGAGGGGATCCGTTTCATCTTTGTTGCTTTGGGCAGCTTAAATCTCCATGAAGATACTGTCATTTTTATTTTGTTCACAGAATCACAATCACTTTAATTGTCAAGCAGAAATGTACAGGAAGCTGCCTTGGTGACATTTGCGGAGTTTCAAAGAGTAAAATATAGCACAGAAGGATAACATGACCTCAACTGCAGCACCAAGGGGTGGACAAATGATAGACATTTGACAATATGTAACTGTCAAACCCTTGGGATACAAACATTCCCCCAAAATGCAATATGTCACACATTCATTATTGATTGTATTTTCCCACAGAGTGGCGGCAGGGCAGAACAGCTCGTGTGGTTCTGCAGGACGAGGACATCACAACCAAGATAGAGAGCGACTGGAAGAGACTAAACACCCTCATGCACTACCAGGTCCGTCAATAACAACAGGACTACAAGTTGAAATAGTTTTTGTCCTGTTGGAGCAGTGAAAAATGCTCAACAGACAGTTTGTAGTAATTTTACAGTACAATTTTACCTGAACCTACGGGTGGATGCTAGCGTGGTGGAGGGTCAGCGATTGGGTGTACAATGCAAAGCGAGTGTGGTATGTGTATGACCTAGCACTGCACCTTCTTTCCCTGATACATGCAGGCCTGTGAAAGGGAGAGAAGCAGCAAGAAAACACATTAAAAACAAAGCATCAATGAATGATTCTCACAAATGCATGACGAGAAGGACCCGTGGTGGAGGTCTGTTATAAAGCAGCTTAAAGGAAAGCAAGCCGAAGGAGATGAAACAGTTTAGCCTATAAGATAATGGATGAGTAGAAGGTTATCATCCGAGCCATCGGTTGGTGTTGGCTGTCACCAAGATCAACTGTTATCAGCTTATTTGCTGGAGATTGCCTTGTAGCCAGGCTGAACCACAGGGCACAAAAAAAAAGAGTGAAATTTCTCACATGTAAAAACTCAGTTTGAGGAAATGACATTTCAGTGACTCAAGCATTTTTAAACAGATATTATTTCAGCTCTAACGACCACAAAGCCTCTAAAAACTATTCCAACTTTATACCTGCAAAGCCGGAATTTTTTCAGACGGATTACTCAGTGTTGTGGATGAAGGGCGAAGCATTACTCATTCATTTTCATCTCACTCACCTCATCTCTGCCTACATTTTTTTCAACCTCATGGTCACAAACACACTTAGTCAACCAAACATGCACTTGTGCGCCCGTCTCTTTACAACACTTTTTTTTCCCAGCTCATAAATGTGACTACAGAGGTCACCAACCTCAGATGAGTCATCCTGTTCCTTTGTCAGTCAAATGTTCATCTACACTGTCAGCTTTGGGCCAACTGCACCATGTGCACAGCCGACATTCGGCACACTTTTACAAAAACACACGGACCAGTAAAGACAAGGGAACGCTTCATTTTCCGCACTGCAAGTATGTTTTGACAGAAGAGGAATGTATTCTCTCTCATCTCTAGAGGAGATAAACTATTTAGCGCTTTCATTTTTAATCTTTCTACCAGGTAGGATGTATGTATGTTCTGTCGCCAAGCTGGATTTGGTATTAGCTATATTTGCAGCTTATGCAGAACACTGTAAACATACAGTATTCCCGCATTTGCCCGGCGCTGCTGCACCAATCGGATCTTGGCTGCAACTGTAAGAATAAGGCTCGTGGTTACTCATTGTAACAGCAAAGCACTCAGCAGTCTATTACATAAATATTTCACCATAGTTAAATGCTGCAAAACAGTCAAACATTAGGTTAACGTCCCATTAGCACCACAGCAAGGAAATGTTGAGCTACAGTCTGGCTAAGTCTTAGTTTAAGGGTTTAATCTTGGTTTAAAAAAAAAAACTATCAATTGGTTTAGTTATGTTCATTTTTTGTGTGCAAAGATTTTTCCAATAGCTATTTAATGTGCACACGTTTTGATTCCTTTAGTACGGTGGCTGAGAGAGCTCAGCGCAGTGAAGCTTAAAGAAAACAAGTGCAACAAATGAAACACAAGCAAATCAAAAACAGTTTCTTCATTGTCTTAACACATGCACTGCAAATACCCACAACACAAAAGATGCAAACACAACACGAGCAAGCAGACGAGCACCCTGCAAACACAAGTAAGCACAGAAACGCGTCGCGTGTAGCAGCAGCGATGGTGTTTCCCGGGGCCGCGGGAACATTACGGATGCAGCACAAGCCGTGCACCTCTTTGCTGAATTCATTGCTTTTTTTGTGCCATTTTACTCGAATGACCAGAGTATTCCTTTATTTGGTTGCTTGCAGCATCTGCAGCGTGTTGGGCTCTCTGGCCATTTATATTTGGTACAGTAGTACAAAGCCATTTCAGTCCATGTTGTGCTGTTTCTTATTTCCGTCAGTCTGATGCTAGTGGATTTTTACAGGAGGTTGCACTTGAACTAAAGGTCTTGTCTTTTATATATTTACAAAGCCCACAGAGGACATTCAAAACCTGTCCATCACAATTGTACAGATCCCTTCCCCATGGCTTTTAAGCTCACAAACTATTTGAAATTCCTGTCATGATTACTTTTGACCAGCAGCTGCAGACGAAAAATTCATGAGGCTCTACCTTTTGTCTTTCAGGTATCTGATCGCTGCGTGGTGGCCTTGGTGCCCAAACAGATGTCCTCTTTCAACATTCCTTCCTCAGCCAGCTTCCCACGCAGCATCAGCAGATACGGTTAGTGCGGTTTAGGAAATACAAATACTTAATATTCATCCAGCTCACAGCAGTGATGCTCCATCTGTTTCTGTCACTCATCAATCTGCCGTAAAGCGCATTAGTTCACACTGTTAGAATGCATATTAAACAAGAAAAATAAGATATTCAAAATTGTAAAAAAAAAAAAAAATTAAACTATAAATAGTTTTTCACTGTTTACACAAGTAAATGAAATATGTTTTTGCTCAGGTTCTGCATGCAGAGGTAGAATCTGGTCTTTTCACTTTAGGTTTATATACTATACATGCTGGGCTGGTCTTAAATATGACTGAAATCATTCAGCTGACATTGATGTTTGTTACTGGGTTTAAGATATTCCTATAAAAATAAAAGAAAACACACACACACACACACACACACACACGCACACACACACACAAACTTCAGGTGATGTCACACTGAAAACACGAACACTGAGTGGCAGGAAGCGATAGAAAGCATAGAAACCATGCCTTTAAAGAATGAGTGTATGTCTGCATCATTACTATGACAACCAATGAAATAATGACGGCAACTGATTATACAGTCAAAACACACACAGCCCACCTGCTCTCTTGCAGATTACAACGAAGACAGTCAACCATTCATTCCGACTTGAGAAACCGATGTGGCTTTCTCCTTGTTTTACCTCCGATTGTCAGATATAATATATATTTACAAACTGCAATTATGCATTTTTCTTTAATGTCTACTATTTAACTTTCTAGGTGTGGATGTATCGTTCCGCTCCACGCCCACCAGCCCCGACAGCCCCCACTCCCGTGTGCCTATGCTGACCCCTGACCTGGAGAGTGGCGTCAAAGTTTGGCACTTGGTCAAGAACCACGACCACGGGGACCAGAAAGAGGGCGAGCGCGGCAGCAAGATGGTGTCTGAAATTTACCTGACACGGCTACTAGCAACAAAGGTGCCACATAATACATACTGTAACGGTAACGGTGAACTGTAAAACAGATGGGCAGAAAACATTTGGACTCAAATAGAGATAAAGCCAATTCACACACGAATCCATGAAGCAATTAACCAATTAACCTAATGTGTGTCTGTGGGAGGAAACCTGAACATTTGGAATCAAATAAATCTGAATAAGTGTGGTGGGGGATGGGCCTTACAAATTGGCTCTGCATTTAAGTCTTTCCACTTCTTTCTCCGTTCTGTTGTTTTCAGGGCACACTGCAGAAGTTTGTGGACGACTTGTTTGAGACCCTGTTCAGCACTGTGTGTCGGGGCACCGCTTTGCCTCTCGCAATTAAATACATGTTTGACTTCCTGGATGAGCAGGCTGACAGACACGGCATCCACGACATGGATGTCCGCCACACATGGAAGAGCAACTGGTGAGATTTTGATTTCTCACAATGCTGTTGCGTATTTATAGACTAAGAAAATAAACTTATTTTAACAGCAACTGTAGCATAGTTGGAATAACTTCCTGCAGACCTGATCATGTATTTTCATGTATTTACAACCTACACAGCCTTCAAGGTTTGCTTATTCTAGCACACATTTCTGAACTCTTACCATCACAACCACAACTTTTAGGTCAGACGTGGTTTTTTTTTTTTTTAGAATTACTGCATATTTAATTTAATTATTTCAAAGCTTCTTATTTTATCTTGTGCTGTTCTACGGCGCTCAGTGAAGTAACTGCTATTTATTGGTGCAATCTGTAATTCCAAATGATCTTTTTGTAGTCTTCTAATCTCCATCTTGTGAAAAGGAAAACTCACGAAGAGACTGATTAAAATGAAATTTCATGGGAGGACCTTTCACACATGAAGCAAAATTATTTCCTCTCGCAAACTACTCTCACATTGCCTAAAATATATATTTTTTCCAATAGCTGCTCTCATTCACTTTCTCCCATTAATTTGACAGCACGAACATGACTCAAAGCTGAACGTGAGAGCTTCAAGTCTGAATTAGTACCCTGGTCGCTTTTCAGTCAGCAGTTGTGATGGCAGGCTTACTAGGCGTGAGCTAGTATTATTTACTCTTTATCACTTTTAACACAGCTCGAGTCTGAATGCGTGCAGTCACATTAACGGATAGGCACGCACAACTTTAAGAAGTGCTTTCTTTCTACATTATCTGTGACTCTCATTGGTATGTCTGACTGAAGCCATTAGGAAGGTAAAAATGGCATACTTCTAGACGACAGGATACATTCACTTTAAGAGATTAATGAAGCCAACAATGTTACCCATCTCCTCTGAAAAGGGCTCATTTGCCTTTCCCTTTTTTTCCAGCCTTCCCCTGCGCTTCTGGGTAAATGTGATCAAGAACCCTCAGTTTGTGTTCGACATTCATAAAAGCAGCATCACAGATGCCTGCCTGTCTGTGGTGGCCCAAACATTTATGGACTCATGCTCAACATCTGAACACCGTCTGGGGAAAGACTCTCCCTCCACCAAACTACTCTATGCCAAGGACATACCACATTATAAAAGCTGGGTGGAAAGGTGTGTATGTGCATACATGTATACTTGCTTTGTATAGATAATGGGTAGGTTTTAGGACTACACATTTTCATTTCAGTTCATCATTGTACTCGCCTTATTAATACGACATCCTGTCAGGTGATATGATGCACTTAAATAGAGCCCAACTGATTTATCATTAGGCTAATATGATTGGCCGATATTATGAATTTATTGATCTAAGTATCAGCATTTGTAATAGCTGAAAAAATAAAAATGAAAAAAGTAAAAACAAGATGGAAGAAACACCCCTCATCCATGTATTAATGTTGACGTTGCATAGTGTGCCCACTTGAGGGCGCTCTCAAGCTTCAATATATTGGAATATCGGCTTTCTGTATCGGTCAGGCTCGACCCTGTTAGCAGATATTCAGCTACTCACCAGAACATTGATTGCTATTACAATACATTTATTCATTTACTCTCACGTACCCAGAGAGCTTTTTATGACTGTGGAAGTTTTATCACATCTCTCACACCTTTGCTATATAAAGCAATATTGTTACAACCTTTGTTGATGCAACTCTAGGGGCCCATTAGAAAGTCTTGCTTGATCTTCAGTGGTAAATTTAACAGCACGACAAAAAATAGGCCTTTAAATAAAACAACTGGTCTTTAAGTAGTAATAATGTTTCTAATGTTTTATTTACCATATTGGCAAAAAATAGAGCAGCGTGTATTGATTACGTCTTGATCAGGTGTTCATCTTTGTATTGTAAAAAGATTCTAATGCTAATAAAAACATGTAGAAATAAGTAAATACACGCCATACAAAAACAAAAAGCAGAGAGCCACACAGCACCTCCTCGATTTACAAATATTGCAGTCTGTTTACTTAGTTATGAGTCCAGCTGATTTTTTGTTTTGAAGTGATTAATAATGAATATAATCTTCCCGAGGCTCCTCCTGAGGCTCAGTTTATGTTTCTGCATATGTGAATAAAAAGCGTGTTAGCGTGTTTTTTTAATGCATTGTCTGTATTACTATATGACTAAACCTCATTGTTTATGCTGCAAAACCGCTGATTGCAGGCTTCCTTTTTGGTGGATATTCTTTTCACAGCAGACTGATTCCATGTGAGGAGAAAAGCTCTGGTATGCATCACTGTGCCGTCCACACTCACTGTGTGTGTGTGTGTGTGTGTGTGTGTCTCCTCTCAGGTACTATGCTGACATCAACCGCCTGCCTGCCATCAGTGATCAGGATATGAATGCCTATCTGGCTGAACAGGCTCGCCTTCACTCCAGTGAGTTCAACGTGCTCAGTGCCCTCCATGAGATCTACGCGTATGTCAGCAAGTACAGCCAAGAGGTGAGCTCCAGCCGAGGCGCTAAATTTTTTGGCATGGTTTTAAGAATTGAAGTTCGATATTTTGGATATCAAAGCAGCTACAGTTCACATTTTATATTTATAAATAACTGCGTCTTGATTCCAGTGATGCACTGAAGAACTTCCAGAGAGCTATAACCCACCTCTACAATTTCCCACACTTTAACATTTTTCTTGTCAGCGTTTTGATTTCAGGGCTCTCTTTGTGCCATTTACTGCCTTTTAGCAGCTAAAGAAAGATAATTCCCTCAAAAGTGGAGGCTGAATACTGATACATCTCTTAATACGTGCCAGCCTTGTTGTGTGAACGCTGGGTGTGCAAACAGGCAACTGTTTGCTAACGAGTTGCCACAACACATTTTTAATTTGAATTAAGAGTCTTTGTAAAGGTCACAGCTGATTGTGGTATGCAAATGGTCCAAAAACAAAAACAGACTGGGCCTAATTTAATGGATTCGTTTTGCGATAATATGTTGGCTGATTTTCAATTAACCAATAAAGAATTACTGAAGATGCCACTAACAATTTCCCCAAACATGAGGTGTGTCATCACATCGCTTTTGTTGTCGGCTAATTGTCCAAAACGAATCTATGCAACCGAATGATACTGAAGTAATCAAATCAGTGAGAAATAATTTAAATGAATCAGCAAAAAAAAATTAAGAACCTGTCATTGAAGTATATAAAATACTTGAAAGGATAAGCAGAAGAAAATGGATGGATGGATTTGGATTATTAAAACTGCATCCAAACCTAAAGGCAACATTTACTTAACTAAGATGATCTTTAAAAAATAAAATAAAGATAATAGAAATCTACATAGAAGGGGGGCTAACCAGGGGAGCAGAGCGGTGCAGGGAGTGCAGGATACCAAGGACTGAGTGAAACTAAGTGGTGACACAAGTGCTGATGACAAGTTGATCACAAAGGCAGTCAAACATAAGTAATGCTTTCAGAATAAAGCAGGAAACAATGCAAACATAGGCAAAATTTAGTAAACACCACAATGCATATGTGCAAATCTGCTGACCAGTGATACGCTTTGTGTCATTACTGTGCATTTTTCTCTGTGTTTAAGATCATCGAGGCACTGGAGCTGGATGAACAGGCCCAAAAGCAGAAGCTGGCATATAAAGTGGAGCAGATCATCTCAGCTTTGTCCACAGAGAGCTGAGACGCACACTTTCCTAAATACTTCCACATACGTAAACACATTCGGTATCCACACTACACACACACACACACTAAAATATACTATAACAGAGGAGTTATAAACACATATGCCACTCAGATGTGGAAATCAACCCACTCCTAGTGTGCATGTGCGGATGTATTTGATCACGCACACACACACACACACACACACACACACACACACACACACACTGCAGTTTTAATGGACCTACTGTATACAAGCTGACAAACAGTTACACGTGGATAAATACACAAATACAAATGTACATACGCAAACCGCAGCACACATCAAACAGCAGAACGTCCCAAAGCAAGACTTTTGAATCCAATGTCATTTTTCAGAAGAATTTCCAAAAGGCAAACATCCAACTTCTAAAACACCACTATAGAGGGAGCGAGGAGGAGGATTTAGGCCATCACGGCTGCTGAATTTTCTGCCAATTCTTTTCCACTGGGTAATGGTTCGCCTTTGTAGTCGGTGGTTATACTAAGTGTGTGTGTGGCATGACTCTGAAGAGAACACCACTTAATAAAGAATGACTCAACTTGAAAAGTCACTGGAGGAAGTGAAAGACAGGAGCCAATTTAATGGGACAAGACTCAAAGTACTTTTTATATGTCAAACATGAAGGACACTTTTTCACACTGCATATCACAAACTCGGAGTGACATCGCCATTTGTTGCCATTTGGAGCAGAGATATGTATCTTGTTTCACTTTTTATTGGCTTTTAAAGGCTTAAGAAAGAACATTTAAGATTCTGGCAGAAAAAAAAGACTTTGTTTTGCCGCTTGAGGCTTTCCATCATACATTACATCATAAAACCTCATTTGTTTTTGCTTAATAAAGGTTGTCCAAACTGCTGGAGTTTGAAGCCAGTATACACCAAATACATCACCAATCAGTTTAGGGTCTGGCTGTTTAATAATCCAACACCAAGACATCATTACTTTCCAATTTGAAATATGTGTAGATATTTTCAGACCCAATCCCTGGCTTTTTGTGCCAAATATAATATATCTCATGTTTCATTCATATTAAATGCTCCTGTAGAAGCTATTAATAACACTTGCCATTGTACGGAAAAGATCCCATCTGAGATGGGAATTTTTTTTTTTACAGTGATGATCAATAGACCAGTAATTCAGCCATTCAAAGATAAGTGGGGACCAAATTGAACTGCAGTAGAAAGCATGATTAATGATGCTATAAGCCTGAAAGTGGATCAGATTAGCCGAATCCTGGCCAGCAGCACCCATCCTTCCAGTCTCATCAGCCATTGTTTACATTTAGCATAATACTTGAATTGCACTCAGTGTACGAGATATTAAGAACAGCTCCTGTCAAGATGTCTGGTCAAACTAGATTAGATGGAGGCCTTGATGCCTCTTTGATTATCCCAGTGAATTCACTTTGAGTGAAAGTTGAATTGAAATGCTGGTGAAAAGTCTGATTTCTACACCTCGAGACACCAGGAGATCTGGATGGTGCTTCACCTCAGTGTAACGCAGGTGCTTCTTATATTTCCTAAACAGAGTGGATATATGATTAATGATATGCGACTGGTTCGGCAGTGGGTTCTTGTAAAGTCTATTCGTTGCTTCACAGCGCTCGTGACGCTTTATATCCTGACTGTTTTCGTGCTTTAACGTTTAAAGTTTTCATTTTGCATTCCGATGTACATTTTACCCGAGCGATTGTTGTCCCCCGCTGCTGTAGTTCTAGTGTCATATCTAAACTTTAAAATAATTATCATGAAAGGAAAAAAAAAACTCAATCTGAGGCATCACACTAATTCACGCCTTCAGTTCTGATTGGCTGTTTCACCCATTTACAACAAGGAAACATATTAAATGCCTTTTTATGTGAGAGGCTTCCTATAAAGTCTCTGGAACTATTACCGCTGTCTTCTTACCATCGCAGCACCGATGCAGTTAATTTATCCCCCACAAGACCTCGATTCGTGTTATCTACGAGAACAAGATGAAATGAGATAAATAATAAGTACATTTCCTGTTAAATGTTGAAATATGACAGAATTCATCTGTTTCATGTGTGGTTTGATGATGATAATTTATAAATGTGTTGTGCAATAAACTGTCAGATGTTTAAACTGTAATGTTTTTTTAAACTATATATTACTGTATAAATACTGTACATAAAAAACACTCCTATTTTGCAAGCAAAAAGATTCACTTTGTACTGTTGTTATACATTAAATGCGCAGCTAATGAAAATGTGTATGTTTGTCTCATTTGTGGTGATTTTTTTCAATAATCAGAGTGAATAGAATTTTGCATTTTGATGTATTTGATGCATTTTGAGGTACTACACCCCAAATCCAGGTTGTAGTATAAAATGAAATGTCTTTATTTAAGAACATACATTTTATTTTACTTTGTCTCTCATAACATTTAATTGTGCACTATTTACAGCCTTGCATTGTGTAACAACACAAATCCAACAATTATGATGCGACTCTTTTTTAAAAATTTCTCGACAAGCCACTGCTGCTGGTGCGAGAGGTGAAGTCATTTTAACCCAATTAGAACTCTGCCACACATAAGCGGATCATCTATTCTTATTACATTAGTGGACCATTAGCATGCCACTTTAATAATTAAACTCTTATTGACTTTTCATGGGAAGGCTTTGCAAGAGAGTGATGTCACAGGGATAAACACGAACCCCAAGAGTTCATCCATCATTCATCTTTTATAGTGTTTGAATCGCACACAGATAACATTAGCCCTCAAGGTCTCAATATATGTCTTATAATCAGAATGACGTGCTAAAAAGGTAGCTAATGCAACATGAACTAATTCTAACCTTTGAGATGATAAAATATTTCCAGATTTGGAAAAATGTTTAGCGGCTTTGTTGAATTTTAAAGTACATTGCTTGGTTGCTTTACAGTAGGTGTTGTATTTCCAGACGCAACCAAAGCAAAGCTTTTTTATCATCGAGCAATCGTCTCCTGCTGGTTTACTGTCCTTGGCACTAGAAAACAACTGTACAGAGAATGTTCAAATAATAATAAAGGTGTTCTCTGCCTTCCTCGAATTAGTCAGGAAGCAACATGTTTTCAGGGAAGTTTGAGATGCAGAAATACTTCTGAGAGTCAAACACAGCCAGTCATTCTGACTATGAGCTCAAGATTCAATTGTAGCTATACTAAAAAGGAAATTGATACAAAAGTGATACAAATGACCCCCTTTTGTATAGCAGTGATTATGGTGGGGAGGGCTGGCATGTGAGCAGCATATACGAAGCTTGTGGGCCTTTGCCATAAGGAGCCAGACTTCATTATTTATGTTTAACCCACAGAGATCTGGACATGCAGAAAATAGTGGGGAGGAGGAGGAAGGAGGAAGAGGAGGGTTGTAGGAATGCCCAGGCTTCCCAACTGAAACCTGTCAGACTCACATGGGGTATCATCAATGTATCAAAGGGTCCTCTGTACACCTGCCAGGCTCTAACCCCTCATCTGGTCCTTTTTTACTCTTTACTTGTCAGAGTACCGACACTCAGTAGCCAACAATTCCCCCCGACTTACTCCTCTCCCACACATCCGCACAGGGAGGGGGATCATTAGGACTCAGACCTCTCCTACTGACAGCTGAGAAAGCTGCAGGATATCTTCTTGATAGACTGTGTATTAGAGGATGTTACCAGAGAAGTTGATGTAGCAACTACAGTCATCAGACACCAACCACTCTTTCATCAAAACCTAAAAGTTGTCATAATATCTTATTTTTTTTGCTTTGGCCCCTGATTGATGTGATTATTGTGAGTTAAAGTGATGTAACAGATCATCAGCTTCTCTGGCTACGCTTGAGGGGGAAACTGGCCTCATGTGCAGACACTGGAGTTTTAAGAATAATTCAAACTGTGGCTCTGTTTTCGGAAAGAATGAGGAAGGGAAATGTCCTTGGACTTTCTGTGCGCTTGAGCAAATGTGAATAATTCTGCACAGCATGTGTAAATAGTTAATGAACTGTCCTTAAGCACAAAGTGGGTTTGGGCACTTGCTAGGTGAAAAGGTCACTGCACTTATTAAATAAAGATACTTTTTTTAAAAAATAGAAGTGATTCATGGATCACATTTCCTTCAGCACCTCTTGAATGCAACCTT
>VOQJ01008007.1:1109-11444 GCA_015052665.1 Apistogramma diplotaenia
ACGCACAAACACTGGCTTGGGTTGCTACATTTTAACATGACATTTTATTGTAATAGACTCTGAGACTGCAGGCTATACTGCTTTAAGCACCCTGGTACTGTTGGTAGTTGCGCCCTCAAGTTTCAGATGCAAATAAAACAGTCCAAGCCAGAATAGTCTTATTTACTACAATGTTCATTTTAACTGCCTGTTTTTTGTCACTGCCCTGAAAATGATGCTTTTCTCACGATGGTCTTCCAAGCCCTTTGGGTTCTGACGACAATGCCTAATGGCAAAACTGATATGGTCTAGTGACAAGTTTTTAAAATCTGCCCAGTGCCTTTTAATGACCACGGAAAGTGGTTTAACACAAATTGTTGTTTGTTGTCTGTGGGTAAGGTGTGGTGACCAAAATGAAGATGCAGAGGACTATCGTCATCAGACGTGACTACCTGCATTACATCCGCAAGTACAACCGCTTTGAGAAGAGGCACAAGAACCTCTCTGTCCATCTGTCACCTTGCTTCAGGTACAGCACCTATCAAATGTTATTTCAGCCTTTCTCTAGCTCAAAGTGAAGCAGTTAGACACTTAACTGTGTACTGTTATAATAGCTATATTAAAGATGCCAGACAAGCGACTCTTTAGTAAATCAATCAGCATGATTACATTATCTAAATATCAATTTGCTTTAGAGTATGCTTCAGGCGTCTTACTTTGCTGCAGATGATGTTTTTCTCACGATGGTCTTCCAAGCTCAGGAAGCTCTGACGACACTGCCTTTGGCAAACGCTGATGCGGCTCGGCTTGAATATAGAAACATTTGTATCAGCTTAGTTTCGTGCAGGCAGACTTCAGCCTACTTTAATACTCCTTTGCGCTGTGTTTTTCTGCAGAGACGTCACAGTTGGAGACATCGTGACTGTCGGGGAGTGCCGACCCCTCAGCAAGACTGTGAGGTTTAATGTCCTCAAAGTGACAAAGGCTGCTGGAGCCAAGAAGCAGTTCCAGAAGTTTTAGATGTGACTTTAAACAAGATGTCTGCTGTTGGAGAATTTGCCTACTTTTCAAATAAAGAAAACCTTGTTTAAATTCAGTCAATTTAAACAAATCAAGTTTTTGCTCCTTTTCTAGTGTTAAAAAACATGCACAGCACATTACATAGTACTGGTTAGCATAACGAGATGTTATCCATAGATTTATCCATGAAGGACATTTTCTGTCTGGTCTGAAAGGCCATAAAATCTGGAATTAGTCGTGGTAAAAAGAACGTACACTGGCCTTCAATTCTAAGATTTGACATCAGGAAATAAAATCTGGTCCTTTGGAGAAATTATTAAAATACAACTTCAGATGAACGTAACAAATTGGCGCCATTTAACAAAAATTAAGCCAAATGCAGAAGCAGTGTGTGGGAAGACTGAGTGCACACCATGATTGTGGAACCACCTTTAGCTGCAATAAATGTTTTGTGTGAATTTATCTTATTGAGGAATTTTGGCCAACCCTTTACATTGTTGCTTCAGTACAGTGAGGTTTGCTGACATCTGTTTATGCACTGCTCTCTGCTACTGATTTAGGGCCTGCTTGGTATTAAACCCACAATTGATGCTCCAGAGCACCAAACTGCCCAAGTGTCTTTGTGTTTAAGTGCATTTTAGCAGCACCTGGCTGTTGCTTACCTGCTTAGTTTCAATGGAAGCTCTAAGGATGTGTTTATGTTGCTCACACTAGAGTTTGTTAAATCATGATATAATGTAAAATATCTAAGGGTGCACTGAGGATACATCTGTTTAAAGATTTTTATTATGCTCTGATACACAAAACCTTGGAAGTTAAGACTTTTTAACATGAGAAACACAAGTGTATATTAAGATGATGCAGAGAAAATGGGCTTTGACAGTGTTAAACATCTCAGCTAGTTCAGTAAAAGTATGTTTTCAAGCTTCGGTTATGGATCTCATGCAGTGCATGTGACAATACATTAAATGCCATCTGCAAGCAGTAATTTGTAGGTTCAGATTGGTGCAGTTTTGACATTCTGCTGATTGAGTAATTCCCACTGTCACTGTGAGCAGGGCCCTATGAAGCGGGTTCTGCATACTCAGGGTATTCTTTGGTTGTCTGGACTCACTTGTCCTGACTCTGGTCATCAGGATAAGCAGTCATGAGAAACTGGTTATCAAAGCACGGGGTTTATGTCAAGGAATCCCTGGATAAGATGAAATCCAGCTCTGTAGTATAGGCTTTGGGTGTAGTAGTAGCCGACACTGCACTGCCTTTAACCTCACGTGCCCATGGACTCATTCATGGTAAATGGATTAGTTCTTAATAGCACTTTTCTACTCAAAGCACCTACACGTCACGTTTGCATTCATCCATTCATACAAGCACTTTTATGTAAAGCGTACTTTCTACTAGTGATGAGGAAATGAAGCTGCTGTGAAACACTGAACCACTTGAACTGGGTTAATTACTCGAAGCTTCAGTTATAGCGCCCTCTCCTGGAGAAGTGCAATACTTTATACACATGCATGCACACGCGCACAAAACTCAATGATCTGAAGCATTATTTGAGGAACTCACGTTATGACCGAAAATCAGGTTCTACTTACAAAAAAAGATGGATGAGTTTGTGTTGCGTCACTGAGGAGGGTGCTGGGAAAACGTCATTAACTTGGGTGTGTTTGTGTAACGGGGGCATTTTCAATGAAGTACATTTTTTGTTCAACTGTTTTTCACAGAGACCCGCAAATGACAGGGGAGAAACAAATTATGAGAAAAATGCACTTTTTTAAATTTAAGGCCATTGCCAGCAAAAGTTGCCTTCAATTAATAACTCAGCGGTTTTTATTGGCCGTAACAACATTAAAACTACGAGTTTGAACCTGGCTGACTGTCTCGCTGTCAGTCCTTCACCCCCCGCCTGCGACATGCACGCACGGACGCACACAGAGCTTGAGCTTTAATTCTATAACTCCATCACTGTGGTTGTGCTGGCAGAAGAAGGGACAGCTGTGTGTGATGAAGCGGTCTCAGCGAATCATCTTTACAATTAAAGCATCTTAAGGCGAGTCTTTGTTGTAATTTGGTGCTATATAAATAAAACTGAATTGAATTGAAAAAAAATTTTTTTTTGGTAAATCAAACATGTTAGAATGTGTCAGGATGACATGCTGATGGGATGGATGGTTATAAAATGAAAGTCCTTCAGTCTATGAACCATATAGGATGCAATATAAAAGGGTAGGGGTGCATGTTTAAGTAATCGAAGTATCAAAATGCATCAACCTATTTTTACTTTCGTAATGTTGCCAGCAGGGGGCAACAAATAGCTGTTTGAATGTGATCGACTTAAATTTACCATATCCATGGTAAAACAGCTTAATTAACCACCACATGCCATTTTATTATAGTATAATATAATGTAATATAATATAATATCTACAGCATTGGATTACAGTCGACCTGCTATGAATGAACAGTTTAATTTAATACAGCTTGATGAATTATAAGAAAATGTACTCTCATTAAGTCTTTAGCAGAGGCAGCAACTAATTGAAATCCATTCATGGATGCAGTTTGCTGATGCTTTGAGAGAAGCCAGGCTCTCTGATGAATTTGCATGAAGCCTGAGGTATTTCTTTTAGATGGTGTCTCTCCTGTATAGATAACTGACACTCTCATGATGCTGCAGCGACAATATGACAATATGTGCAGTGAAGCCATGATGATGATGTCAGAGATTCAGAGAAATAGGCAGCAGGCGTCAGCTGATTCATTTGCATTTGCACTTCTGTATGGAAATCAGTCGCCCCCTCCCACACACACACACACACACACACACACACACGCGCGCGCGCGCACACAGTCTGCCATCTGATTGCCATGGCAGAGGCACCGTCACTGTTAACATATTGTCACAGCACATACTTTTTTCTCAGTGCTCCAGTGGATGTGGGACATATGGTGATGATGTGAGGATGAGAACGTGGTTAATGTGAGCTCAGCCGTGTAAGTAGTCCCGTCATTTAATGATTAGCAGACTGAGCAGCTGTTCTTCTGCAGCTTTGCTATGGAAAAACAAATATTTCCCTATTTCCAATTACAGTTTGTACTTTTGTTTTTGTTGTAATAATAAAGTGGCTCTCCGCCCATGCTACAGTGTTTACCTAAACAGCAGTGTCCCAGCTTCAAACCACAAATTGTCCTCTGTTGTACTGGGGCTTTCCCAGCTCCCTCTCCCCTTCGTTGCCGCCACTGCAGGACGGTGGGAGGGCTTGCAGGATGTTCTCTGAATAACAGGCCCTCTCACAAGCAGACACTCAAGGGAGCGTCACGGCCCAGCGGGACCCCCGAGCCCACATGAGTGCAAGCCAAAGAGTGTTTGTCTGAGGGCAGAGGTCTGATCCCTTAAAAAGTCTGAGCAACCATAATAAACCAAAACTGACTGTCAAAACTGTGGATGTGTGCAGTTATACAAGTCTGGTGATGTTTGCTTATCTGTGTGTGGATTCAGAAATTTGCTCTGGCCATTTAAGCTAAAGAGTTCTTAAGAGCTTCTGATGACTAGGATGAGGATGTACATTTGTTGTGCCACCGTGCTGTGCATCTGTTTCCATGCAAATCTGATTGCTGAATTTAAACACACACACAAAAAAAAAAAAACTGTATTTCTTTGCATTTTCATCCTCACTTCCTCCAACATAAGCCCTGCGATTCTCAGAGATGGAGAAGCCAGTCATGCTTCTGCTAAACCACTCTCAGTTTTTCATTTGGAGGAATCACCAAAAGGTGAAGATAGATTGTGTGTAGCGTGAAATTTAGTGCAGCATCCATCACTGCTGGCTCATCCAGGCCCTCTGTGGGTATGAAACAAATGCACTTGTTTCATAACCACAGGACACCTATTGTACTAGACAGTAGATACATGCAACTGTAATGTCTGCAAACAACAGTGTTGCAGCGTTTTAGATTTTGCTGTTCAATAATAGCCTTTAAATATTGTTATCCATATATTAACGAGCTATGACAGTAGACGCACAGTCCTGCCACTTCACATTCCTCCAGTCTGCCGACATGTTTACCCAGAAGTCATGGAGCGTGCTTGCAGTCATGCTTACTTGTGTACCTAATGGCAGTGATGTTAACTCAAAGGGTCAACCCAGTGAAGGTAATGGCCACTATCAAAACAGAGGCCTTCTGGTGAGCCAGTAGGAGGTTGTAAAGTCAGTGAAGCTGGAGCCTGATCTCGGGTTGTTTGGAGGCTGTCAGTGGCATCCAAGCTGTTTTCCAGCAGAAACAGCAGCAGTAAATCAGGCCTGATGGACTGAACAGATGGAGGCACTGCTATATGTAATACAGAGGAGCCTGGGCTTTGACACATATTCTGTGGTCTGAACTACAGAAAGAAATCACAAAAAAGTAAGCTTACATCCTGAAAAAAATCGTGTAAGTGACTTTTCACAATGTTGTGAACAGTATTTGTCCTCATCCTATTTTTTGCATATTTGTCACACCTAAATATCTCAGATCATCAAACACTGGCATCCTCTGTGGATACATTGTGGCCCACACGTCTTTGCAGAATGTTTATATTGGAGGGTTTTTCAAGCATGAACTGTCTAAGATCATGCCAAAAAATCTCCAGCTGATTTATGTCCAAATTTTGACACCGTGCTGAGAGACAAATTCATGGTTCCATCACTTACAGCGAGTCGTCCAGGTCCCGAAGCAGCCCCAGACCATCACACTACCACCATCATGTTGGACTGCTGATCTGATGTTCTTTTTATGAAACGCTGTGCTGTTTCTCCACTGAATATTTTTCTCTTGGGGATCATCAAGATGTTTTTTTTGTGAGGCAAGCGTTTGTGTTCTTTTTGATCAGCAGTGCATTTTGCCTTGGAGCTCTCCCATGGATGCCCTTTTTTTGCCCAGTCTCTTTATTATTGCTGAATCATGAACACTGACCTTAACTGGTCCAGGTGAGGTCTGCAGTTCTTTAGAACTGCTGTTCTGGGTTCTTTCGTGACCCCCTGGATGAGTCATCGGTGCACTCTTGGAGCCACTTTGGCAGGGCGGCGACTCCTGGAAAGGTTCACCACTGTCCCAAGTGCCCCTCATGGTGGTTTGCTTGATTCCCAAAGCCTTAGAAATGGCTTTGTAACCCTTTCCAGACTGACAGATGTCAGTGACTTTGTTTCTCAGCTGTTTCTACCTTTTCTGAGATCTTTCAGCCTGCTTCACTTTTTCAGACAGCTGCTATTTAAGTGATTTCTTCATTCAACAGGTCTGGCAGTACTCAGGCCTGGGTATGGTTAGTGAACATGAACTCAGCTTTCCCAAAAATGTGGTTAATCGCTGTTAATTCACGATTTAAGGAGGATGAACAATGACTTTTTCCACACAGGGCTTGACTACACTCTGAATTTGAGTCTGTGAAGGGTTATGAAGTCTAAATCTTTTATGCTGTTATTAGTGTGTTTTCTCCCACTGCAATATTATACAGAAGCATTAAACCCACCACTCCCCCAGGGTGCACAAAAGAAACACTATGGACTTCACTGTGGGTTAGCACCGGGTCACCCTCCACATCTGCTCTTGCCATTACGTTTTTGAAGCGAAGACCAAATGGGGTCCAGCAGCATGTTATTATGACTATGATTCTCAGCAACAAAACAGAAGGCCATGTGATCAGGTTGCAAACTGCAGTCAAATATATTAAATACAGGGTTGCGTAGCTTCAGTTAAAGTGGTTATGGTGGCTAATAGGCATGTCAGATCTATGTGTTTAAGGTTAGAGGTTCTGGTCACAGTTATCAGTGTTCATCATCTACAGCAGCACCTTGAGCTTCTTAACTGATTTTAAGTGACTGAGCAGATGCGGCTGCTGCTCTTCACTTATCAGTGTGTGGCTGAGGTGATGCTTTTGTCAGTGCTTTGTAAAAACACGTGGTTGTCAGCCCAGCGATTCCTGTTCTCATGCGAGTGGATATTTGCCCAAATGGCAAATTCTGACCACTTCAAAGTGTATCCATTACAAAACAGTGATTGATAGCTGCTCACCTGGCCTGCCCGGTAAGCCGAGAGCCATGCAGCCATATCGCACGACGGCTCCTAATTCAATATTCTCGTGTTCGGCGGTGTTCACGCCTGTCTGTCATACAAACTGCACGTCTGGTATGTGTGACTGCGGAGAGCATCTCCAATTTTACGCCGTGTCATCAGATCAAAAGGGCGGCTGGTCACATGACGGGGTGTTGTGAGCAGCAGCAATCTCGGGTCATGTGTGAACCATCCAGCATGGCTGTCATTGCAGCATCCCTGGGGTGTGCTCCTGCTGAGCGAGGGCCTCACATTGGAGCCCCGGACAAGGAGAATTAGTACTGCATATTGAACGAGTGCTATTTTCAGGTGACGCCAGACAGAGAAACGCTACTGAAAACACAATGTGCCCCCTTTCGGTGGGTGAGGTAATTCAATTCAATTCAATTTTATTTATACAGCATCAAATCACAACAAACAGTCGCCTCAAGGCGCTTTTTATTGTAAGGTAAAGACCTTACAATAATTACAGAGAAAACCCAAGAATCAAAACGACCCCCTATGAGCAAGCACTTGGCGACAGTGGAAAGGAAAAACTCCCTTTTAACAGGAAGAAACCTCCAGGGAGGGGCAGTCATCTGCCGCGACCGGTTGGGGCTGAGGAGAGCGAGACAGGGCAAAAGACATGCTGTGGAAGAGAGAGAGAGGGATTATTAATAAGTAATAATCCCTGTAATAACTGCAGAAATACCAGAAGTTTCACTCGTTTGCTGAATTCTGCGAGTTTGTGTTTGAGAAGGCAGCAAAAGACATGCACCGTAAAGTGTAACACTTTTCCCTAAAAAGTGTAACAGGAGAAACTCAAAGGAACGCCTCCTGTGCCGCCATTGAGCAGTTCCTCTGCGGCGAGAGGAATTCACCCTGGCAGATGGTGGGGCCGAGGTCCCCGAGGCCCCAGGCAATGCTACACCCTGGGACCCAGATACCTAATCATGCCCTGTTGAGCCTCTCACCTGCTGCTCCACTGCTCACAATGTTATCTCATCTCCCTGACCTATTGTGGCTCCCATCGGTGATAATGACAGTTAAGAGACCCACGCAGCGCTGGAGCGGGAGCTCGGGCTCCCCAGAGACAGTCGGAATCATGGGAAACCTCAGAGTAATCGATCTCTTCATCCTGCCTCCTCTGGTGGATCTTGTTTCTTATCTTGAACTGCAGTAAACTACCGTGGTGTCTGTGATTAAAGCACAGATTGTCACAGACGCTGTTCTCAGAGATGAATCATTTTTAATAATTTTTGATTAATCAGGTGTTGTTTTCAGTGCCCTTGACACACTGTAGTGAATGTACAAAATGAGGGGTAAGGAGTTTGTATGGTAGCATTCAATCAACGTAATGTAAAATCCAGAGTGACATTTAATTTGCTCCTTGTCTTGCCTTGTCAATCTAAAGTCTCATTTCACAATAGACAGAAAAAATTCCACTTGCTTGCAGTGTATCTCCATATGAGTTCATAAAGTGCTCACAGACCATAACTATGCAGCCTTGGCTAACCACAGTTAGTTGCATTTTGAAAATCCAGTTCATGCAACCTACTTAACCAAACCACAGTATTGTGAAGATCCTTGTTGTTGTTGTCCTCTTTATTTTTGTGCTCCACTGTTTTCATTTTCACTTAGTCATTTATCCTGAGAAAAAACATCCACTTCATGTGCGACCTCAGGTCCCACAATCTCAGACACACGTGGTAACAGTCGCCCATTTTTCACTGAGCTCGACCCAACTTAATTAGACTTTTATAGCTTCAGTCTGAATGTGTAACTCTTTATGATAAAATGGCAGGTCAAAAATAATAAAAGGGATATTTGTTGAGTAAGGCAAGGCCGTTGCACTGTGTTCAGTATGAAACACGAAGCACAGTTCCCACTGAAGTGACTGTACTTGCTTGTAAACAATGAAGACACTAGGGAGACAATAGCTTTCAGATGTACATGCATGTATTGTAAATCACATGATTGCTGTCAGTATTTCTATTTTCCCCCACTTGATTTGCAGCTTCATACCCACGAGTTCCCCCTGATGAAGTGCAGTTTGTAAACTGGAGCACACATACAGTCTCACAGGAAAGTTTCACAGGACTTCATGCAGCCCTGTGAAAATTGTGAAAAGTGCCTTACTGTCAGAAGACTTCTGGAACAATGTTGTTTGCACAGATTTGCTCATAACGCACAGCACCACATTTGGTGGACGCTGAGCACAAAAGAGCAGACACAGGACCTGGGGTCAAATGTGAGGCGACCTGTGTTGTGGGAGGAGCTTAAGAGAGCTGCACGTAAAAAAAAAATCCCTGCAAAGAGATTTCACCAAAATAGCTCCACAACAATGTGAGAGACTGATACAGAAAACAGTAACTTCATGTTACTGCTGCTAAAGGTGGCTCTGCAAGCTGTGGAATCACACGACTGCAAAGAGTCTCGTGAAAACGTTTCACATGACTGTACATTTTGATGCGTTTAAAAAAAAAGTTGAACTAATTCTCAAAACTGCTGAGCACTGCAGTTTTTGTGGGCTTCTTTAGGTTTATTTTTAGTAGTAGATTTCCTGTTTTCATCCCCCCAGACTCACACAAAGACAAACTGGGACCCAACAGCACATTATTATGGCATGATACTCAGCAGCAAACAGGCTGTAAACTGTTTGCAAACTGCTTGTGCATATATACAATGATGTGATGATGTGAAACTGATATGCGGTAGACGGTTGCGAGAAATATTTCACAGAGTGCAAAAATTATGTTTTTAAAAGGTTAATGTACTACATTGTAACAATACAATCAATATTGAGTCAAGAGAAAGGAGCACATTCACATGGGATCTCCCACAAATTTGACCTTGTTAAGCATTAAAGGTCACTCAAATGCCTGCTGTTTACTGAAACCTTCCGATTGAACGCAATGGCACACTTTCAATTTGAGTTTGAGGGCTAAGTGATTCATAGTTCAGGAAATCTGGAGGATTTCTTGTGTTTTTCCAGCTTGGCAGAAAACCTACTCTAAATCAAATATACATATGTTATGCATAATGTTAAAAATCTCTCCTTAATCATGAGATTATTAAGATATTTTACTCTATTTTACTCTGGATGAGGCTCAAATGTAGGCAGCAACATTTCCACTGGCAGAAAATGGGGAACACACATGCTGACAGACCTCACAGATAGTTAGTTGAATTTTCTTCTTTGTGACACAGTGACCCCCCCACCCCCACCCCCCTCCAGAAAACTCAGCAATGCAACATCAAAGGAAAGTA
>VOQJ01008008.1:8359-37556 GCA_015052665.1 Apistogramma diplotaenia
CCCCTGCACGAGGGCCGCTGGGGGTGGTGCGCGTTCCGCTCCTCCTGTGGAGCCCCTTGGACTGGGGTTTTTTTTTTTTGTTTGTTTATTTGACAGCAGTTTAGTTAAGTGCATGTTTATGCAAAACCAGGTGAGATGTTTCAGTCCCTGATTAATCTTAATGCAGTCATATGTAATCCAGCCCATACACTGGAAAAGAGCTTAACGTATTTACCCTCAGATAAAGCACAGGTGGAATAATTGTGCCGTACTCTCAGGCTAGTTAACTGAACACTGGTTTATTTACCGTATTCAAATCTCTCCATCCCAAGCCAGAGCCATTAACTCCCACTTGTGCTCAAACTGCATTTTATTCCCCATACACTGAAAAGCAGTCCCATTTGTCTAAGCTACAGACACTATGGTAAATGGACTGCTATTTATGTAGTGCTTTTATACTCTGAGCACTCAAATCACTTCACACAGCGGGCTGCATTCGCACACACAAACACACATATTCATACATGCACTTTTTAACCATCATGCACACTTTGCTGGATGTATTGGGAGCAATTTGTGGTTCAGTATCCTGCTCAAGGACACATAAATGTGATGTCAAACCACCGACCTTCCAATCTTTAGACTCCCGAGCCACAGTCGACTGCAATATGAATCCAGTATAAACAGTAGCGCACTCTTTCTCTGAAGTAAATATTTTAGCTGATGTTTCACATACACTGCAGAACAAAACTTAGAGACAGTATTGTCATACTATCCTAAAGTGAGCTGGGAGAATGAAAAAGACATGCACCTGTGAGCATGTTTAATGTTGTAACCAATTTTCTAGCCGACAAAAATTTTAGGCCTGTGTTGAGAATGAGAGAAGGTGAAAAGCTTTGAAAAAGAAGCTGGAAAAGGGGCAGGAAGAGGCAAGTGGAGCAGGAAGGAAAGCAGAGCCTTTTTTTAAAGCGGGAGATTGTTGAAGAAGGGAAAGAGTGCAAGGAGAAGGGGGAGCTGGAGTGAAGGGGGGGGGGGGTGGATGGGAGAACGCGACAGAGAAAGGAGGCGATAAGGGGAACAGATTAAAGGAGCAGAAGATATATGGAAGTGAAAAAAAGGCATCAGCGAGGAAATGAGAATGTAGAGAAAAGTGGGATATGGAGGCGGCGGAGGAGGGAAATGCACGGAGAGGAAACGAAACAAGCTTGTTCTTTTTTACCTTAATTTGGCATTTGGCATATTTTTAGATGGGCGATAAACCTTAAAAATACGAACAAGTCGAGCTGCAAAGCCTTCACATTTACCCTCAACTGCCAAACACAGACATTCAAAGCCTCACAGGCACACTTTTTGACACTGTTAAAATACCTTATGGTTTGAAAATAAACCCGTGGGGACTTATATGCATGTATTCATCATAAGACCTTTTTTCTTTTCTTTTACACTGCAACGCGATTGATTGCAGGAAATGGTTGCGAAAAATCTGTTGGTAAACATTCAATCTGTGAAATTGAATTCTGTGCCTTGAATGATACCAACGGGCTTTTCGGTGAAGAAAGTGCGTGTGCATCTTTAAATCCACTTAATTTTCTTTCTGTTGCAGTAAGAAGAAAAAAACAAACAAGTTTCACATCACTGCAGGAATATCTTGCGATTTAAGGGGCAGGCATCGTGACGCTATGCAACATGATGACGTTACTGTGTCACTTGCATAGATTTCCTTTTAATAAAATTTGTGATTTTATGTCATCCATCCATCCTCTTGCACTTATCCTGTTCAGGGTCGTGGGGCAGGGGGGCTGGAGTGTATGGAGTTCTTCCATTGATCTCATGTCATCATGCTACTATTGATGTTGCTACAGATTTTTCCACATTGTAAACTCTTAATCTTGACCTTACTTACTGTGACGCGTGCATGTCTCTAGATATTCCCTTTATGTCAGCATTCGCTGAAAGCCCAGAGGACTCCCTGCTCCTAACATCTGTCACTCTCTTTGACAGCACAGGCAGAAGGCCAGGAGGCCTTGACATAAACGTCATGGGAAGAGGGGTTATGGATGTGTTGTTAAGTTGAGTAGAAGTAAGGAGAGTCCTTCGCTTGTAGATCACGCCGTTTATAGACGAGTGCAAATATTTTGCTCTTTAGTCAAGAATTATACAACGGCCTTGCGCGTAATGTCCACGATCTGTCCGTTTATCAAACTAATCCACCTGAGCTTGCATTGTAATCCAGCTCATTTATCGCGACCCGAGAACGGCGTGCCAAATCACGTCTGCGTGGCTGCACCCTTCAGCCTGAGCGATGAGGGCCTGAAACGGTGAGTCAGGAGAAGCCGCATCGGGCCGCCGCATCTTCCATCAGCGATGTGATGTCAGCACAAATCTGTGTTGTCACAGTGCCTGTGACCACTCACTGCGAGAGGAAAGCGAAGAGATGGGTGGCTCTGTCGGCTGCTGTCAGCTTGATATAGGGATGACATAAACAGAGGGAGAAAAAAAAGGGCAATGAGGGAGAGGAAAAACTGAGGGAAAACACAAGTTAACACTAAGAATCAGCACACGTGAAGCGGACATCATGGCCTTTGAACATCTGCAGTTTATTTAATGAGAACGACACAAATTTAGATACTGTTGTAACAAATATCTAAAGAGATGATGGAAGCAGCTGACGTCAGTACTGCTTTAGCCTCTGCCTAAATAAACTGATCTACTGTATTTCAGTGTTATTAATGTTGCAAAAGATTCCTGCAAATCCCCACTGCAACTAATTAACCTTTCGCTTGGTCTACAGTGACGTTGAGTCCTAAGGAGCACTGTTATGATGCTTACCGTCGACTCTGTACCCACTCATCCCGTTTGAGCGCATTCTCTCATGTTCTCTACGGGGAGTGTGGGGAACTTCATGCCTCACTGTTCTTATCGCACTGGACCCATTCGCCTACAAAATGCTCTGGGGTCTATTTTTAGAGACGTACATGGAGCTAATGGGAAAGGATGGCCTAACTGTAGGAAAAAAAGCCCTCTGAAAGTCAAATATAGCCTGGAGACTTGAGTTTGAGTCCTGTCACGTGTGAAGCGGAGCTGTTAAGATTTGAAACGTGCGGCTGTCAGATGTATTATTGATGGGCAGAGAGTGCGTTATAATGTTGAAAAAGCTCCAGGGGTTATTGATGCCTCAAAGTCCCAACTCCTACTCGGTTCCAACAACATATCTAGTTCCCATAGATGTTATAACAATGTCTCCTGATCTCTTAAATTATGAAATAGGTGCCTTAAAAACCTGTCGCTGTGTTTTCTCGTCTGTTTGAGATCTTATCAGTTTTTTTAACCTCTGGTGAACTGATACTTTTACCCAGTGCTTCCAGTGTTCATGCTAAGCTTAAACCTTCAGTAACTTTATTGCCATTTCACAGAGAGAGTCATATCGACATTGGATGAAGTAAATAATCTCTGTGCTGGAATAGCAGTGGTTTTCATGATCTTCTCCTTCAAGGGGCAATTTTGGGATCCATAAATCTCCCTCGCTTTTGCTAACGATCGCTATATTTGTGTCCTTCTTTGATTTCCCTCCCCACTTCTTTCTGAAAGCGGCAGCAGTGTAAAGCGCTTTAATGCTGTGATCTTCAGCTTCAGGGTCCACCTCACTGTAAACTCTGGTTTGATATTAGATTGAAAATACAAGCAAGTAGGATTGGGAGGATTTTCAGTTTTAACCTGAAATAAATGATGTAATCGTGCAATGTTCCAATTATTTTTCAAACTTTTCTCAATCATAGCACGGTCATATATAAAGCAAACCACTGAATTGTCACAATAACACAGGAACATGAAGTATATCCCTACTTTACATTTGATGCTGGAATACCCACTGGGACATCTACAGATAGTTTGCATGTGACCGTTCAGCAAAATTCTGGGATTCACGTTGAGGCATCAGCACCGCTAGCCTTAAATTCTTGGCCGTTCCAGGTATATTTGTCATCCTAAAGCTAAGTAGCCTACCATCAGTGTGCCTCTGAAGCCAAACAAATACTATAAATTGTGCTTTCATGGTGATTTATAGGACTGGCTCATGCATGAGTATCTGCTGAACAGCCTGCCCCCTGGGCCGCTGTGGGGTGTGGAGAACAACCAGGAGGTCATTGTAACTGTTCAAACTGCAGAATGATGGGCTTGCAATGGGGACTCTGTTAGCCTGAGCAAAAAGACCTGAATTGAATTTTAATCTCACATGCACTCACTTACAGAAGCGGCCGATCGGCTGCTGTCGTCCCATGGAGCTAGAGGCTCAGCACAAGATGATTAATGAGCATCGACTATTTTGGTCTCTCCTGTGTCTCTGTGCTTTTCATCATTATTTTGCTCTCACAATGCAAAGTTACTTCTTTCTCTGCCGTTGCTTCACATTCTGACAAACACAGCGTCTCACTATCGCCCAGACAAACGCACAAAGGAGAGGAGTGAAATGTCACAAACTGCAGTGAGCGCTGCTGCAGTGTTTTGCATTTCAGATGAGTGATTGCTGTGACTGTTTTCTCCTGAGAAGCTGTAATCCTGATTCGAAACAGGCCGGTGTTTGCTCAGTCAGTCACCTTCACAGTTTTTCTGATAGGTTTAACGTGTTGTTCTCCTCCCTCTCTCTAGAGATCTGCCTGCGAGTGGAAGATATGAGGTTAATGGGCTCTGCTTGGATCCTTTGGTTTCTCCTGGTGGTAAGCTCACACTTTTTACACAAGCATGTACAATGGCACATTTCTGAAGGCCCTACCTCTCATTTAAATATGCTGTACATATTTCTTGAAACACAGTATTCGGTTCTCATTAAAGGGACATACATTGTTGTCAAGAGGTCTTCTTTCACCTGCAAATTTTCCACTCACCCCTTAAAATTAACTTCATTATTACCTCATTTTAAATTTCTCAAATGAAAAATGAGCCATGCCTGCACATGTATGGTTCTGTGTTTGCCCCTTCAAAGCATATCTGATCCATATGACCTTTATGCAGAAGATCACAATACTTTTTATGTAAAAATGACATCTTCAAAACAACAAATAACTGGAAAAGTAATTTCACAAGTCCACAGATATTTGGACAATAACTTGTTTTGTTTTATTAATTTTTGAATTTCAAGCTTTCAGCTTTAATTCAGGGAGTTTATCAACAGTATTTCAATAATTATTTATGAATTACAGCCATGTTTTATGAATAGCCCATTTTCACAGGCTCAAGGGCGACTGGACTGACTAGCATAACCTTAAATACAAGCATGGCGTGAAATCTAGAACAAATGGACGTCATCACATGCCACGTTTCCTTCCTTCTTTGAGATGCTCTGCCAGACCTTTACTGCAGCAGCCATCGGTTGCTTTGTCACAGCAAATCCGCACATGGCACCATTGTGGCAGCAAGAACTTTGTGCAACCGGCAAGTCATAGCATTTAAGATTACCGACCCCTGCATGTGTAGTACGATCAGTTGTGCTACCAGTTCGATCGCTTCGCCCTCATAAATCATTAAGTGATTATAAACAGCTAATGAAGTGTCACATGGTGAAATTCAAAGGCAAGATGCTAATAAAGGCAGTTTTTAATGGGAGAAAGTACTTTAAGATGTTTGTTTTTACTGAATCAGTGCATTTTTTATATACTTATGATCCATGCATGTGCATTTAGACCCGGTTTTAGATGGTGAACCCCGATGTTAGCCACCAATCTAGACATGATGCCGCTGCGAATGTTCAGGGAAATATGAATGAGACTGCAGAGAGTTTGCATCTCTTTATCAGTATCACTGAATATATTTTAAGTGTTATGCTTCTAAAAATAATTATAATATCTGAGTATATACAAACATTTGCAAATGTAAATCCAAATCAGGTGCTATTGTATGGTGTTGCCCAACATTGGTTTCCATGGAAACCAGAATTTAACTATATTTTTCATCAGTTTAGATGAGCGCCGAGGATTTGACATGCCAAAAAACAAACAAACAAACAAAAACGGTTTTTAAGTCTCTTTCTTTTTTGTAGGTTCAAGTCCAGTTACCACAGGTAAGCAGCCACTGCTCTTATAGATAGCACTCACAGGTTGGTTGTGGTTGCAGTTACAGGTAGCACTGAAGTGATTCACTGCTTCTCCACAGGCTCTGATGCAGGTAAGGTCTCTCCAAATCCACAGGTAAGTATTTGTTGTTGAGCAAGAGTAAGTCAGGCAGGTTTTGTCCAGAAGCAAGGCAAACAGGTACTCCAGGACAGAATCTGCGACAACGGGGTCACAGGTCAGGTAAGTATGGCAAATGAAGAAGTTAGTAAGGAAACAGGGTATCAGGCTAAGAGGCCTGAATTACTCTCCCACTAAAATGGAGAAGAGACCAAGGGTGATATACTGCTGGAGATAGTAGATGACAATCAGGTGTGTCTGTGTGGAGCTGGGGCAGCCAAGTGGGCGTGTGTTATGCCCACACATACACCTGCACACAATGGAGAGAGGAGAGATAGGGCAAAGAGAAGAAGCAAAATAAAGAAGGCAGGACCGGGGTACAGTACCTGCTTGTTTGTGGGTTTCTCTGCCTTCAGTTTTGTCTTCAGTAACTGAAAAGCATGTTCTGCTGGGCTGAGATCAGGTGACTGACTTGGCCAGTGAAGAACATCCCATTTCTTTGCATTGAGAAACTCTTGGGTTGTTCTTGCAGTTTGCGTTGGATCATCATGCAGTTGCACCGTGAAGCGCTGTCCGATCAGCTTTGCAGCATTTAGCTGAGTCTGAGCAGAGAGTACAGCCGTGTACACTTCAGTTCATCCTGCTTCTTCTATCAGTAGTCACATCATCAATAAACACTAGTGACCCGGTTACATTTCCTCCACCATGTTTGACAGATGATGCAGTATGCTTTGGATCATAAACTGTTACTTTCCATCTCCAGACTTTTCTCTTCCTGTCATTCTGGTACAGTTCATCTTGGTTTCATGTGTCCATCTGCTCATCAGGTTCTTTAAGTGTTTTCTGGCAAAGTCTAATCTGGCCGTCTTTTTCTTGCGTGCATCTTTTTTTTTTTAAAGAATTAACCAGATTGTTGATTTGGCCACTCCTACAGTTTATTTTTATCTTTCTAGTAGGTTTATCTTGGTTTTTCAGCCTAATGATGACCTCTTCCTCTTTCGACCTCTTTGGAGAGCTGAAGTGAACAGCAACCAAACACAAGTTAAACATGTGGAATTAACTCCAGATCTTTCATCTGCTTCATTTGTTGTGAAATATTGAGGAAACAGGTTTCACCTGACCATGAAACTGTCCAATTAGAGTTGAGCCTTTGAAAGTGGAGGCGACGATGTATAAAAATGGCTGTAATTCCCAAACAGTTAATACAATACTTTTGGAAAACCTGGAATTGAAAGTCTGCACTTCAATCGCATCTTGATCGTTTGATTTAAAATCCACTGTAGTGGTGTACAAAAATACAAAAGCTGTCACTGTTCCAAATACATTAAGCATTTACCTCTAACTGTGTGTGTTGCTGCCTGTTACATGCCAACAGCGCTGCGCGATTGCAGTCGGGGCCCCGAGGCTCTGACAGAGGCGGAGGAGTCGAACACAAGCACACTGTTATGCAAAAGCTTTCCCAGACTTTATTTTAGCTTTTAATTTGCTTTGAAGTGCCTTTTGATTTCTTCCATTTCTTACCTTTGTTTTATTCTGTTGCTCTTGTAACACACGTTGTAATGCGGATTTTGGAAAGTGCTATATAAATCAAGTCATTACTGTTATTTTAACAACAAAACCTTCCAGTTGCCATAGAGAAACAAGGCAACTGCAGGTTGTTTTCTGTGCTTGTGCCACCATGTACAGAAGTATAATCAAAATAAGCAGGTAATAAAAACAGGCATGCATGTGTGTATTTTGCAATTACAGTGAGTTTATAATCCCACTTTGATAACTGATCACACTGGACAAATTTCATATTAATGTGCCAAATAACCACTCGAACAAAGTATTTAGTGAGCTTATTATCCTGCAGCAGAAAGACCTTAATAGAGATCTTGATCTCAAATCTTAATCTTGATCTCAAATCTTTTGGCACCCAGGATCCGATATTTAATGCAGCTTGGAGATTTGTGTCATATTCACAGCTCCAGCATTTGAGGAATGTCAGTAATTAGCTTAATGGGGCTGCAGATCGTAACACAAATCGCGTGTCATATCGGGATGACACATTTCGGTGCGGTGTTCAGTCATTTCATGATGCGCACAATTAAGTTATTACCATCAAAAGTCAAACTTTAACGTGCGACTCGTACAAATTATGATCACTGGTGTAATTAAGGTCATAATAAAATTATTTGCAACAGCAGCTGGGTGAGAGAACTTTTTTTTTGGTGGGGGAGGGGCTTTGTGGTAAATTGTTACGTATTCTTCAGCGTCACTGTGAAATAGAAGTTTATGTTTTCTGCTCAGTGCCAAGCATGACACCGAGGTCTTGCCGCCACACATTTACACCTGATGTACCTGTGCTGTTTCATCATGTTGGTTCAGGAATATTAAAGACTGCTCTAGCTTTTTTTTTTTTCTCATTCAGCTCAGCTGTTGATATTGGTGGTGGCCTGGTGGTCGTATGTATGACGTCATTTACTTCAATGCTTGGAGTGACATCATATGTACGGCTGCTAAACTGCTACATGGGACATCAGCTCTCTAACAAAAAAATCCACCTTTGACAGTGGGTTTTGTATTTTACAAGATTTTATTGGACAGGTAAGGGTGACACTTTGATCTAATGAGAATTTGTATTTCCTCCACAGAGACCCGGGGGATTGAGGGTTTGCACTTTAGTTCTGATACGTGGACACAATCTCCCTCACAAAGCATTAAAATTCCACATGGAATGTGGAAAATGCGAGTGCATGAGCCTCCGAGAGGCTTAATTTTCAGCTCCAAAAAAAAAAAGAAAGAAAGAAGGAAGATAAGTCGCAGCGAGATGGGCTCTTTATCCTTCAGTGAGCAGCATTATCAAAATCAGCATTTCACACAGCAGGCTTCTTCGTTTTAATGTTACCTCCAAACACAAACAATAGAGCAGAGATAAGAGTCATCGGGAGAAAGTCAGCTGCTTAACGTCCTTTGTGAGCTCCCAAACATTTTAATGAGTTACACAAATGGAGCATGAGCAGCATTTCAAAGCAGAATGAAATTCTCATCAGAAAAGCTTTGAAGAACTTTCCGTGCTCATTTTCCCATTTAAAAAAAATCTTTATGCACCGGATGCACATCTTTACCCAAGCATGATAAAACTCAGTAATATTATAATGAAGCCTGAATCACCATTCAAGATGATATTTACCTTATTTTGACTATCAGAAGACTGTAGATCAGCACCCACAAATAATTCCCTGCCCACACTGTGTATTGCTCTTACATTTCCAAGTCAGCGTAGGGCATGTCCTCCTCTCAACTCTGATGTTGTGTTGTCTCCACAGTACAGGACAGCGGAAGGCACTGACTCAGTCTCAGACCCATCGCTCAGTCCTCAGCAGAGCATTGTAGCGGGACAAAGTGTGCAGGCGCTGAGCCAAGGTCAATACAAATGTCTCGAGTTGTCCCACAAAGACCGCCAAGAAAACAGAACTGGTGAGAGGCCACAAAAAAGTTTCAAGCTTCTTGAGGTCAAACCCATTAAACTCTGGGAGCGCGTCACAGGCGGAGCAATGTGAAACTGTTGAACTGGATCAGAACAGTGTTTGTGTTCCTGCTAAAGACCTGAAATGACTTTTCTGAGTATAAGCTGTGAAATGTAATCACATACTTAAGTAGAGAAATTATGTTATAATTATGTCATTAACTGTAAAATAACAGCTTTTTTTTAAAAAACCAAACACTACATCTTATCTTTTGCCCTCCCCCAACCCGAACCCCCCACCCCCGAAAAAAGCAAACAATCAAAAAATGAACAGATAACGAAATAGCTGACATTATATAGTAATAGTGTGCTTATGCAACAAAAACAAGTGTTGCTTGTGATAGTCATTACACTTTTTTCTCCCCCCTTTTCCCTTCTTTGAGGGGTGTTCTGTGATTATATGTGGGATGGTTTGTTGTGCTGGGATGAGACACCAGCTGGGACATCTGTAACACAAAGTTGTCCACATCACCCTGAACTCGAGCCAACCGGTAAGAAAATTTTCCGCATCTCTCGCTAGATTACAGCCGCAGGCAGCCTGAACTGAGACCTGCACTAACATTTTAATTCCACGTCAGCAATGCAGGGAGCACGAGGAAAACACAAGTGCGTCTTAAACAAAAACCTTGCAGAACTACTTAGATGGCTGCATAGATGCTTCTGTAATTAAATGCTACAGAAATAACAACAGCGATTAATACAGCAGATGAATACACTGGATACAAGGTAACTCACTGCCCTATTGTACTCTTTATGTCAGACAGAATGGAAACGGAGATTTATTTATATTGAATGACTGTGATTATATAAGTAATATTGATGTTTGGAGTGCAGCATAAAGAGTTTCCAAAGTATGTGCACTTCGTACATTGTGAGTAATACAAGGTTCAGTAATGTCTAGCTGAAGAACTCCAGACTCAAGTCATGTCTGATTTAAGAGATGCAGCACAATGAGGAGAGCAGAGGTGAGGGAGAGGACAGAGAGATGAATGAGGAGCATGTAGAAAAAAAATAAAATAAAATGAAAAAAAGAGGAATTACAAAAATACATAGTGACGGTTGAGTCCGGCAGACGGATAGGGAGGGAGACTATGAATGAGGGAGCAGAGTAGCCATTTTTGTAAGTGATGGCTCATAAAGGAGCTTCCCAAAAATGCTTGTGGTGTTAAGGCCACCCTCGCGGCTCCTCGAAAGCTCAAGCTGCTCATACGGGGGCCTTTGGGGAAACATACCGTTGGAAGCAGTTGCTGAACAGTTAATGAGCTGCCAGAGAGGACCAGGCAGTTGCTGTCGTCAGGAACTAAATGATCTCACCGATAGGCCCAGCCATGGATCTCCACTACATGTGGTTTGAAACCTGACACGTAATAATTGGCCATAAAATTATTCCATATATATTTGTTGCTAAATTAATCGCAGTTGTTTTGTAATGGCGAGATTCGGGTTGAGATTTATGTGTTTGGACTATGCCAACGTACTACTGCAGAAAAACACTGAAAGGCGCAGCCAAAGAATACAAAGAATCTCTACTGAACTCCCTGCTAAACAAACAGGAGCAGCAGACTGTGCCTGCAAGCGATTTAATAGAGTATACGATGCTTTTAGGAAAATTATTGATGGATTATGCTGTTGTAGCTCTGCCAATGAGTGTTTTTCTTCTTTTTTTTTCCACAGAAAAAATAACCAAATATTGTGATGAAGCAGGTAACTGGATCCAGACCGGCTCTACCTGTCAACAAACTTTAAAGGACAAATTAGAGGTAATTGTTTGTTGGCTGTTTTCTCTGAAAAGAACAACTGAACAAGACAGAGCATCAGTTTCTATATGCAGCAATCTGATCATTTTTGTTCCGAGTAGGAGATCCCTGGTTTTCAAAGGGACGCTGCAGCAGAGCCAACCAGGGAGACTCCGGGGGTTAGCACAGAGACCAGTATCTTTGAAAATGAAAAGAAATGCCAAGAGAAAATGAAGAAAGATCCACCTTATAAAAAATCAGGTCAATATATCTTATCAGCATCTGCATTACTGACTTGCAATCTTTTGAATAATAGTTGAATGATTGTTTTGGTGGTGTTGTAGGCCCGTATTGTGGTCGTACCTGGGATGGATGGTTGTGCTGGGATGACGCTCCAGCAGACACGCACGCCTCCCAAAATTGCCCTGATTATTTTGGCGACTTTGACCCCACAGGTGAGCCGAGAAGCTTATGAGGATTCATCTGCTAGCTTGTTACTGTACCTCCTCAGGGTGAATTCACATTTAAGTAAGATGCAATAAGTAAGAGTAAGTAAGAAGTGCTAATCAATGCCTGGCACTGTTGCTTCACAACGAGAAGATCCTGGCTTTGAATTATCTTGGGCCTTCCTGTGTTGGAGTTTGCATGTTTTGCAACCCTGAATCGGATGAGCAGAATAAAATGCATGGATTGATGGATGGATGGGAAAAAGAAATTGTACGTAATGATGTAATCATTCTTTACAGAAAGAGCAACTAAGTACTGTGGAGCAGATGGACAGTGGTTTCATCATCCAGACAGCAACAGGACTTGGACCAACTATACGCTCTGTGCAACTACCCGTGAGAAAAGGCAGAGGGTAACATATGCTCAGTGAAATAAACAGTTTGATCTGTGTTTATTATGCAAGTCCTTGTACAATGTCCTCAGCTTGGCTGTACAATGCTGTATAAAACTGAAATTTCCAATTTTTTCCTCCATAGAAACTGAAGCTGCTTGAGAATGAATACAAATGTCTCCTCAAAATCAAACAAGACCAACCATTTAAAAAAACAGGTAAAGTGATTCGGCACCCTTACAGTGCTGTGGAGTTTTACTATACACTGCCTGGCCAAAAAAAACGAGCACTTGCACTCCAGTGAGCAATTGGTTAAGAGCCTTCCATTGGATAATTTCTGCAGTGATTAATATGTTTTGGTCCAATGCCCACCTAGTGTTGTGGTATTCAGCAAGTTACTGTCACTGCCAGCCTGGCTCTCATCAGCCACAACGACTCTTTCACTGACAATTCCAATCTGCTCTCGGGATGCAGTTACTCAGAGACGATGGCATACATCCAAACAAACCTGGAACAAAATTTCTTTCTTCAAACACCTGCCATGGTGTGTTCCACTCAGGTTCTCCCATTGCAGCAGGTGAAATCAGTTCATGACAGTCCATCCAGTCTGACCTGTCCCGCTACTACTGCTGTAATCTGGGTCCCAGTGCCAGCCCAAATCCATCCCCACTTATTCCAGCTGCCTCCAATGTGGAGACAGGACACTGTGTGTAAACAATATAAATTCCAATAGTGGGAGCTCTTCATCTTATAAATCCAACTGTCTTTGAGCCTTTGAACTCATCACAGTCTACAATTACTAATGCATCACTATTTAACTTTCCCAAACTACTTCCTCATATTAAAGTAATAATTAACGACAGACCAGTGACCAACAGGAAGCCAGAAAGCAGACTTCAAAGACCTTCTGCTCTTGTGCACAACCTACTCTGTCTTGATCCACTAATGCCTCTGTCAACTTAAAAGTTGCACTTTTAAATGTCAGCTCATTAGCAAAAAAGACTTATTAAATACGTCATTACGAGCTATAAACTGGACTTTATGCTTCTCACTGAAACCTGGTTTAAAAACTGTGGAAACACAGAGATGACTAATAGTAGGTCAGGTCAATGCCAGCACGGCCGATTTTCAAAGTGTACATAATATTTCCTACCATTTTTATACAGATGACAAACAGTTGTACTTTATCTAACCGTGGTTCACAATCTAATGAGCTGCTTTGATGACACCAGCTGCTGGATGTCTCAGAACTTTGTAGGACTGAACAGAAACAAGACAGACATATTTGTTGTTGGTCCACAATGCCAGAGATGTTAAATTTGTCCATGTTTATCATCCCCGTCTCTGAAACACAGCGAGCATGTCCGGAACTTTGGCATCATTTTGGACAGTTTTAATAATCACATCAATAAGGTCATCAGAACTGCTTTCTATCGCTTAGAAATATATATCTAAGGTTAGCAAAGTCCTGTTTCAAACTGAGTCTGAGAAATGAACAGTTTAGATGATAGTAATTCTTTCTACGCAGCTTTCAGACCCTCCCATCATCAATACAAGATCTCAGGAAGGAAAAGGGAGTTTTTCCTTCCCACCTTCGCCAAGTGCTCGCTCGTGGTAGGGTTAATTTAATTGTTCGGGTTTTCTCTGTATTACTGTACGGTCTTTATCTTACAGTATAAAACACCTTAAGGTGACTGTTGAGATTTGGTGGTGTATGAATAAAACTGAATTGCACTGAACTGAAATAAATGTGACATTGCACAAGTTTAGCAAAACAATGCCAAAATGAATACGATCAAACCTGATGATGGGCCAACCTTTTTGTCCCAGGCAGTGTAAATCAGTAGGATTTCCTTGTAATTAGACGTTTCCATACGAACTCAAGACCTATGCACTTGTGCTATCATGATTTGTGGGTTTGTTGGGCCCTGCAGGACTGCACTGCAGCCGTGACTGGGATGGCTGGCTGTGCTGGGATGACACTGTGGCAGGAACCACTGTCTTTCAGAACTGCCCTGATTATTTTTCTGATCTCGACCCCACTGGTGAGTAGTAATATTCAGGACTGTTTAAAGGTTTGCTGCTTTCCTACAAACCTTCTCTGATCTTATATTTCGAAAGAAAGAGCCCAATAAGAATGCTGTATTGTCTATTGTAATATATTTGTTATATAAGCACTTTTTTTAGTAAAGGCATCTAGGTACTGCGGAGAAGATGGGCAGTGGTTTCGTCATCCAGAGAGCAACAAGACGTGGACCAACTACACACTTTGTGCTGTCAACACTAAAGACAGGTTAAAGGTAATGTAGCAGTAAATACGCCATACTGTATGTCTCCTTGATCAGTATAGTTGACCTGAACGTGATTCTCTGTTTGTGTGTATTTGTGATGTAAACTTCACTAAAATCAAGGCAGCCGCCCAGTTTTCCAGGGAGACTGAGATCGAAGCTGCCAGTGAGGCCACAGTCAGCCCCACGGTCAATCGAGAGCAGCAGGAAATTGTGCGGAAAAAAATCCTCGACAACCAGTACAAATGCTTCGAGAAAATGAATCGAGATCCACCTTATAACAAATCAGGTAACAGGAATATCAAAAGAAGTGAAATAAATGGTTCTCTGCTGCTCTGTTTATGTTTGAGTCTCATCACACTGTGTCAATGCTGCAGGTTTGTACTGCAGTCGCAATTGGGATGGTTGGCTCTGCTGGGACGATACGCCGGCGGGAACTTACACTTTCCAAAACTGCCCTAATTATTTTCATGACTTCGACCCTACGGGTAAGCGGTGAGACTGAAACATTTAGATCTTTTTAAGGTTCTTTTAATTTGACGGGATTAACTTATTCCACAACTGATACTTCAGAAAAAGCAACCAAGTATTGTGGAGAGGATGGGCAGTGGTTTCGCCACCCGGATACCAACAGGACTTGGTCCAACTACACGCTCTGCAATGAGAACACCAATGCCAAGCTGAAGGTAATTTGTTTAAGATAAACTATTCAGCTCCCATAAATCTACTGCATGGTGGCCGCAGTGTGATGGGTCAGTGTAATTGTTTCCTCTGTGCCAGGCACGCTGCACAGCCAAGATTTATAACTCTCCTGCACTGCTGTGATACAGATCTAAAATAACATATCTGACATTTTAGACCACGCATGAGTTTGATGCATTTGTTTACATGACAGACAGGAAGGCTTAAAATTACATTATTACCTGCCTACAGTTAGAACTTGTATTTTTAATGGTCTTATCTCATGGGGGGGCGGGAAGTCCATACAAAGTGGGTTTTGTTTGCGTTTATTGGAAACTTGCTTCCAATAAATGCTTCCCAATAGCCTGGGCCACAGGCTACACAGTCACAAGGAGGCTCCCCACTAATAGTGTTACAACATCACGTATTAACAACCTCCTTATAAACAAAAGCCCGCTGCAACAAAATGAAACATCACAGACTCGCACTGAACTGTTTTTTGTAATGTGGCATCAGGAACACCCAAATGGACTGTTTCATCTTCATTAAAATGTTTTTGAATTGGTTTAATTAGTAGTGACTGTATCTGCTTTACAAGCATAGACGTTATTGTCAGCAGTTATGCCGAAGCATTGCTGTAGTGTTGTCCACTGCAAAATTATGCAGCATCTGGATTTGAATTTGGATCTGGACTGTTTTGGGGTTTGTTGACCCTGAGAATTCATAATCTCCCGTCTTCCAAAAGCAGTTTCATTTGGTTGTGATTACTCTGTTTTGTTTATTCATGCATATTTTGGCTAGTTTCCATTCAGTTTTTCCATAAACAGATAAATGACAGACCATCATCATCTAGCATTTATCTGGTTACTTACCTACTATGTTCAAAATATATGCTACTTTATATATATTTAATATGTATGTAAGTTGTCACAGTGGGATTTTATTGCTGCATGTTTAATAGAATAGAATGCCTTTATTGTCATTATACAGATGGACAATGAGATTGAATTCAGCAATATTAGCGTTAGAGTTAGATTGGGATCCAAGTAGTGCCAAAGATGGAACATATTTGCAGCACTAATGATGAATTTGTGATGTGAGAAACTGCTGACTCAGCGGATAGATTGAGTTTGATCATGGAGGTGTTAAAATGTTGAAATTTAGTGTATGATTGGATTGCACAGCTGTGGTCCGGCTATTTATTTATTGACAAATTATAATCCTCAGTTAAATCTAAAGGTCTAAAACTACCTCTTCCTATATGGTGCTTATCAATTTATTACACCACCCAGGTGCTCTAAATTGACAGCATTGGTAATTACCAAAATCATTTTTTTATGTTTATATAATTGTTAATACACCAGTATGTACAAGCTCTTTAACTGAAGTGATATGTTTGAGGCTAAAATATAATAATTATTGTTATTTATGAAGATAAATTTACTGTTTTACAAAAAAGCTGAAATACTAAGGCACATTATTATTTTTTAATTACAGTTATTTACTTTCCTTCCTTGGTGTAGCTCCATTGGTGGATACCTCTTTAGGAGCAATTTCTCTTAGCAACAGCAAACAACCTCTAGCAACCACCACCTTGCATTGAGTGAGAAATACTCATTATAATAAACAATATAACAGATATACTATATGTATTAAATGCACAGGAAGGAACACTGTTTTAATTTGTCAGTGCAGAAAAATCAAAACATTTTGGATAGAGTGTCTTTGTTTATTTATTTATTGGTGGCTTGATTAAAATCAATAAAAAGAAAATAAAAGGCCATACATCAAATAGGAAGAGCGGTTCATTGTTGATGCTTTAAATTTAAATTTTTTTCTGTGTTTGCCTGATTATTCAAACAAAATAAATTTTTGTCTGTGTTTTGTTTTTTTGTTTTGCTTTACAGTCAGCCTACATCCTGTTTTACATGGCCATCGTGGGCCATGCTCTATCCATTGCCTCCCTGCTTATCTCTCTGGCCATCTTCTTCTACTTCCGGTAAACAATTCAATGTGATGTTCCTGTCCTACATGTAAGATTGTAACATTGTGAGAAGGTAGATGTAGTTGCAGTTACTGATTCGATGACGCAATGACCATTTAGAGCTGGTAGTGTCATCCTTAATGAATCATCATCCTGAGTACCTGACATGATCTGACAGGCACATACAGTAGAGGATGTTAGCCTCAGCCATTATTAGCACAACTCTTGTCTCTGCATTATTTGGAGTTAGCAAATTATGACAGACTAGAATAGAGAGGATTATTTTTTGTCCCAAATTAAAGCAAACTATCAATCAAAAACTTGTTTACCTTATGCTACAGTCAGTCAACATCTTCAGAGTAAATCTGATGCATTAAAACTGCAATAAGTCAGTTTGCTATCAGCTTGTGACTGAATAGCGTCAAGTTGGCAATTACACGCAGTGTATTTGGGATTATATGGTGATTAACTGTGATAAACTGGCAAAGACTGCGAATCTGCTACCATTAAATATATTAAACAGAAATTTACATCAACTACTTACATTAGATTAGGTGTGTTGATGCTTTACACCTGAGTTCATTATGGATATCTATCCATACATGCTGCTTAATCCCAGAGGAAATAAATGCATAGTTAAAAGATATACTTTTGTTGAAATTCAATTAGACAAGAGTTCAGAATAACAAAGCAATTTCAAGGGAAAGGAGATGGAATATTCAGTGAATGAATCTATAATGTGGAAATGATTATGCTGCTAAAACTTTACCTCTGGGTTTCTCTGGGAAGAAAGGAACTTAATCACATTATTTTCACCGAACTGAGGCTTTTCATTTAAACCGGCGCAGTTTTTACAGTCTCTAACAATATTTAGAAACGTTGCTTTGTTGGACCTGTGGCTGGCGATTGTTGCCGTTATAAATTTTAATGTGCTGAAGTCTGCTGACCTCCCAAACACAGCTGCTATCCAGAACAGATCTTGTAAGAGACCGTCACTGTGCAGCAGAGTTTGACACACACATAAATCTAGAGGCCGAGTTTGGGGCAGGTGCACAGTCGCAGAACCCAGTGACCCGCCGAGACTCCAACTCTCAACTCGGCTGCAAGGCAATCCGGTGGTTCGTCAAGATTAAAGTCCTAAAAAAATTAAGATTTCAATAAAGTAACAAGGTGTTTAGCTTAGAGCGTCTTTTCTTTTTCTTAGTATGCTCATTGCCAAAACACTTAAATTATTGAATTTTCTATTATAAGATCCAGATGTGAAGCTAACAGTGGTATGTATTGCTATATAGTTGCTAGTCTCTTATTTTACAACTCTAGATCAACACTGTCAGGATTCCCAGATAAAAACACTCCCGTTTTCTGTGGAAAAACGGGATGGGGTGGAAACGCTGAACCTGAGCCATTAGGACCTGTGACAGCTGAACAACGTTGCCATTCCTTGTGCTTTGATATACCATTTTAGTCTTTTATGGTTTTATCTTTTATGTTAAGCACATTGAGTTTATGTGTAATGAAGTGTGCTGCATAAAAAACAAAATTGGACGCTGACATAAGTTTTCTTCTTCAAGTCCTGCATTTCCCTTTCTGTCAGGAACTGGAGGAAGAAAGAAAAAACAAAGCGCATTTTCAGATGGCCGCTGTGCTATTTCTGAGGAAATTTAGTGCTCTTGATGCTTTCATTGGTCTCAGGGGGACTTGTGAGTCATCAGAGATAGAATTGACCATGTATGGATTTAACTTACTTAGCTATAAAATGGGTATTTAATGGATAGTATAGTCTGTAAAAATCAATTTGCTACAGGGCTCCATTCAGCTCTGAACTGTAGTCTATTTGATTGCTGTCGAGAGAAAAAAAATTAACCATCAACAGCAATAATCATAATACAGATATGAATGACTTTGATCCTAATAGATGTTTTTACTTTGCCTGTGATGCATTTTATTACGCTATTAATCCTGAGTGGCCAGTCAAGCTAATGCAAATGCACCCTTGAGATCCATTATGCATTATTTAACAGCACTTCTAGCTTGTTCAGGGCATTTAGAGACAATCCAGCTCATTGATCCTGGGATTATTTTCTTTGACAGCCACAAAAAAATCAATCTGAGATAAAAGATAGCAATTATTTGATACTTTAAAGAATATCTGACCAGCTCATTAAACTCTTAGCCTGCCAGTCATTTGAATAACTTTTTTCCTGCGCCTGTCATCGGCTGCAGCAAGTTCTTGTCTTCTTTGATGTGTATTCCGTGTCAGAAGAGGTTTTATTCCACATTCGTGAATAGTATTATCACCTGGCATTTCAATTAATCATGGCACACAGGAGTCTGAGCTGCCAGAGGATCACCCTCCACAAGAACCTCTTCTGTTCCTTTGTGCTCAATTCGGCCCTCACCCTCATCCACCTCATTGCCGTGGTCAACAATCCTGAAGTGGTGGCCAGAAATCCGGTGAGTAGATGCTCTCTTACATATTTACAGCCTGGACAAAGTTACCACAGAGTTCACTGTCTATATTGTCTTCATTTCTAGTTTTAGTTTAACTAAACTGAGATGAGGAGTACACTCGCATAGAGGATGTACGTTTGCCTGACCGAAAGTGGCCTCAGTCACACAGGCTTACAGAGTGGTTGCTGATCCCCTAGCAAAGGTTGGGCCTTTTGGAATGTGGTGGTTGCATTGGTAAAGCACAAGTCTGACTTTAAAGGCAAATACAGGTAACCATGGCAATTACAAAACCAAAGGAATCACAAGGAGGTTTTTGGTGCAGCACCTTCTTTGAGACTAATTTCATCAGGCGATGACGAGCAACCACTCAACAGCTGGTTAGAGACCGGTTGCCAGCCTGTGTGACTAAAAGTTGGTGCAACGAACCAGTGACCTCATTCCTCATATAGTTACACTTTCAAAGCTACACAAAGCCACACAAATACTTTTCAGTCTGAAGAGGGAAGGAAAAACCTGTATTGTTTCTTAAGGCAGTGACTCCTCTGGTTTCCGGCTGTGTTTGTGGGAAAATGCCCTCCGTTGCTTACATGATTTATGACTGCAATAAAAAATTTCCCTGATGAGTTTATGGTCTCAGTCACTATTTTCAAGTCTTATTAAAATGAGCATGGTGTTCAATTTATAAATTATGGTCCCATTAGAGAAAAAAAGAATGACAAAGCAGGTTATGCTTTATGGTGGACCTACCTTAGCTTATAAGCTGAGTAAGGCAGTGCAGAGCCCCTCAGGTTCTCAGTCACATCCACCCTTATGCCTCTTATTCTGAAAACTCCATGATGGCAAAAGCCGCAATGCTCAGCTCAAGGCTTAAATATGAAATTCCAATCACTAATCTGTGACGTAAGGACTGCGATGGCAAATCATTTATCTACGGTGTGAATGCACTGCTCAGCGAACATGAGCCCCGAGTCACAGCGAGGGGCTCAAACTCAAGGGAAACATTTTTTAGTTCCTGTAACCAGTTGCTTGTTCAGAATATTCACATTCAATGTTCTTTGGACAGGCCTCAGGTCAGTGAGTGCTAAGTTGTGTTAAATAAACTGATTCTTGTGAATAAGGACCTCTAGAGTTTCCTGGAAGCAGCTGCGTGAGACTTGCAATATGCTAAGAGCAGCATACTAAAATGCTCACAATGCCAATTCTGGGTTCCTAGGTTTTACAGTCACTGTGCTGTCTTTAATTTAGCATGTTGATTATTGAATTATTAACGTTCCTCGAAAAAAAAAGAAGAAAAAAAGCAGCACGCGGGTGAGGCGAGTTAGTTACAAATAATTTATGCAAGGCCAAATAAAAATGTAGATAGTGCCGTGGCATTTTTAAAAAAAAAAGAAAATCTAAACGTGATGCTCTGTTTTTTGATCTCGACATTTGCTAAAGTTCACTTTAAAGTCTGTGGCAATTTATCCCACTCTGCAACCTCCTGGAATGTCTACAGTGTCAACATACAGTCTCTTTCCTCTCTTTTTATACAGCTGAATGTTTTGCCTTTTGTGAGTTCTTTGAAACCCCGAGGTCAGCTCAGGTAGAGGTAATAAATCTGTCTTGGGGGAATGCCTTGCTATCTGGGCTGAGCATGAATTTGTATGTTACTCGTGGAAATAAAAATAACGAAAGCTCGTTAACCTGCTGCTTGCAGCCTCTTAAAGGCTGTTGTTACTGAATTTCACGAACTCCAAGAGCACAGTTTTGTTTCACTGTGGGCCCGCATGAAATCAAACACGCACAGCCTGTCCAAAAATAAATAAAAACTTATAAAATACTATAAAAAATAAACACCCATCCTTGAAATGTGTAATATGTTTAAAGCTGAGCTAAATAAATAATAGTAATTTTAAAAAAAGAACATAAGTGCCACACAGGATTGTAGAGTTTGGCTCACTTTGCGCACAATCACATCAGCCATATCCTGCTTTCAGCTGGAGTATCGCTTGCCTGACAAAGCCCTGGAAACATCAGGGACACAGCAGAGGCTTCAGCTGGGTTTCAGTTTGTTTCTAAGTCGTGCTGCCGCTCCTTTCCCCGCGCTCACTGAGCCCGTCTGGCTCAGACTAAACCGAACGCATCCAAGACGCAGACAGAAATGACAGCCATCATAATCAGCGTGAGGAAACGTGCATGTGTGAGGTGGCTCCCGTTCAAATCTCTCCTTGTCAGCATTTGTCAAAAGGTTTGTGTTTGAGTCTGTTACTTTCTGATGTAGTACGGTCAAGTTGTGCTTAACTTGCTGCGGCATGTCAAAATAAAATTAATTACCGTGGCCTCGGTTCTCAAGAGGGAGCAGATAAAAAAAAAAGCGCCTCTGGTTGGGATTAATGCGCGTCTGCGAAGAGACATTCTGAAATATGCCAAAGTCAAACTTATGAGCATGTTTTCAGTGCTGGTGATTTAGGAACGGGGGATTGCAGTGGAGATTTGCTCCCGAAGAGAAAACAAGCTCTTTGTTGTCTCTCTGGTGTGGTAATAGAGTCTGGTTTTGAGCCTGCCAGCTTTATGTGGGAGTGAATCACCCAAACCAAGGAGGAGGCTGAAAACATGACAGACATGTACATGAGCTATAGCGCCTTGATTTGTTAACCAGAGCATTGTTAGTAACTTAAGACAAAAACCCTGGTTAGTGGTGAGAACGCTCACAGGTACTGACAGCAGCCTCCGTCTGCTATAGTGAAGATTCCTCAAGTGGAAATATGAAAAGAAGAGAGAAAAATATGACTGAGAGTTTTCAAAGTGAACAACTGTTGTGTGTTTTGAGCTAAGAGGGCCTCTGAGAGCAGCTGATAGCAATGCCAGCATCTCTGAATTATACTGCGGCTGCACACATGCTCTTCCACCGCAGCACTACAAACCAGAAACCCCAATGTGAATATTAAAATAAATATATATTCATAGGAAGGAATTCCTCTGTCTAGGCTTTCCATACAAATCTTTCAGGGATTTCAGGATATGATAGCATAATGAAAACATAGCTGTGCTGATGTCAGTGATTACCAATCAACCTTTTAATATAATTTGCAGAGGCCAGTGTGATAGCCATAACGAGCAATCGCTCAAAACAGCACTTCGGCAAGCGGCCTGAAGAGTGTAGCAGTCATGTGTAGATGGTGCAGAGGTTTGTATAGTGTTTGCTGTATTTTGGAACCTAATGACTTGATTTTTTTACAGCGCAGTTTTCAACATGATATTTGTAGGACTGCTGTCTCAGTTACTTAGAGTTAATAATCCTATTCTGTCTGAATAAGAGCTCTAGAAAGGCAATGGATTGATGGAAATGCCATAACATAAAAACAAATGTTGTTGCTGGAGCAAAAAAACAAAACAACAACAACAACAACAAACCCATAATGATGTAAAAAAAAATGAAGGGCCCTAGTAGTGAACCCTGCGAGACGCCTGTTATTTTCCTGGCTGCTTCATTTGAAACCATCTGCAACAGCAGTTCAATAAAGATATGATTTGAATGAGCTGAAAACACAATTATTAAAACAGTGCAAAGGAGCTTTTTATTAAAAATTTGTTATAATCACTGTGTGTTTTACAGTATTAGGCTCATAGACAGTAAAAGGTGGATGTAGATACCATAACATCATCCATTGGTTTTTTGATATTAGCATTTTCACAACTGCCAAAGCAAGATGTGACAAGATGGACGTGACTCTGAATGGCCTGTCAGTCGCACGTTGTTAGTGAGGGAGCACACCACGGCTAATCCTGCTTTTAGAAACATAGAATGACGAGGACTTAAAAAATGGACTTTATGCCATGTGAACCGAAATGACTGAGCGAATAAGCTCATCAGGAAAGTGTTAATAGAGGTCAAGAGAGACTATAAAGCTCTATTTCCCATAGCCTTTGATAGGAGCTCCACCCCTGCGCAACACAGATTTGGCAAGTGGGGAAATAGTCAATAGTCTTTCAAAATACTATCTTAAGCACTTATATATTGCATTGGTTGTTACATTTTGTGAAATTACCCTCTGGGTGAATGCATGATTGGTGCCTTTTTGACTTTTGCCAGAACCACATAATCCAAACTTGGGTGTAAGGGAAGCAGGAGCAGTGAAGTGGGGAAAAAGCCATAAAAGATGACATGACTGGCAGAGACTTCCATCAAAACGTGTCCAAAAACACGCTTCCTTAACGAATCTCCTGAGACATTTGGCAATGAGAAAACGTGGAAGTTATTTACTTATTTTAGGAGAAAAGTTGGTGAGGATTTTTTTTTGTGAGTAGATTCGCACAATCAGATTTATTGATGACTGTCGGGCATTTGTTAGAGGAAGTGTAGCTTATGGTACTTCACGAAATGTTCTTGATAATTATTGCGTTAGTAGACTGCTGTTTTTTTTTTAGATTGACTAATAACAATATGTCATCAAGTCACTATCCCTCATCATGATGTCAAGTGACGACACAATGAGCCACGTTGTCGCACTGTGGTGGATGCATACATAGAGAACTGCATGTTTCTGTACAGTATAAGCCACTGATGCAGAGTGTGGCTTTGATCCCCCCCCCCCCTTTGTGCTAAGAGAGACAAACACAATCAAAGAGTGCTCCAAATACAAAGAAAAATCATGATTTCCAACTTAACTCACCTCCGAAGGGGGTAAATGAATAAACACCCTCTCAGTATGAAAAAGGAATAATACTGGCTAATGATTTTGTGCCACGAGTGATGAACCATCCCATTAAATCTTTTTTTAAATCTCCTGCTGCGATGATGTCATGACTGCTTCAACTGAATTATCATATTTGCAAAAGAAAAAATAATAATAATACGAGTGCAAAGCAGAAAAAAAAAGAATGACAAATATGAGTGATTTTGTTCTCCCTGCAGGTTGGTTGTAAGGTGCTACAGTTCTTTCACATGTACATGTTGGGCTGTAATTACTTCTGGATGCTCTGTGAAGGCATCTACCTGCACACGCTCATCGTGGTGGCTGTGTTTGCAGAGGAGCAGCATCTGCACTGGTACTACCTCCTGGGCTGGGGTGAGTCATTTGTTCCATTTGCTGGTTTTTTTCCTTCATGTACAGTATATTTTATTCTGTGGTGTGTGTGTGTGTGTGTGTGTGTGTGCGTGTGTGTGTGCTAAAAACTCATTCACAGCTTGAAAAATCCCAGAGAAGCAACAAGACTGGACGTGATGTAGCAATTTACTTGCGACCAAAATGTTGTTAAACTGTATTAATCTCTTTCTTCAGGGGTGTGGTCCTTCCATTTGAGAGCATCATTCCTAGTTTTCCTCTCCTGTTATTGCTTTTCTTTATAAGTCTGAACTCAAATGCTTGCACACATTTCCATCCTTGCACTGGAGTTTCTTCTGCTCACATGCTCTTGCACTTACAAGTCTGCTCATGCAGCTTTATGAATGAATTGATAACCCTATGGGAGACACTATATGTCATTCCCCTGAACTTTGTTCCCACATTCTCTACTTACATCTACTGTCCTTTCTAGTTGTAGATATGGAGTTGACCAGTGCCATTTTCCTTTTTCTCCACATGAGTACATGTGCTTTCATTCTGTGAGAGTCCCATAGGACCAGATAGGTCCATCTGCTTCTGTCATAATTTTGAAACATATGGCTCCCCTTTGTTTTGTCATGATTGATATATATACATGCACCATATGTTTTGGAAAAACTCACTATAGTAGCCTCATGCAGAATATATCCCAGACACCTGCCAACACACTAAGTTAACCTTCCCCTTTAGATGTGCAAGACTGCTTATGACGAATAAAAAGAAAACTGAAATCATGCAGAAGAAGAAGAAGTTAAGAGGCTCGTTGTAATATCTGAATGTGAAAGCAAGAAATGATGGTTTTGAATAAAGGTTGTAATATACCCCCATACCCGACCCTTGTCTGTATTTCACTGTGAACACGCTGACAGCTTTATTGGCCCTCCTGTTGCTTAGCGCTGCTCCCCGTCATGTTTTCCCACATGGTGCAAAACAGGAACAATGTGAACAGTCTGTCAAGAAGGCAATGGAACTAAACGGATGGTCATCATTAAAAATGTTAGGCCGACCTTGAGGAGAGTCTTTGCTGTGTGTGTGCACACGCATGTGGATGTAGGGAGGCCAGTTTGTCAGATACAACTGTGGCCAAGACAAGTGCAGGGAGTCAGTGAAAATGGATTTTTGTGTTTGTATCCAGAAGAAAAATAAAAAGTAATGTGTCCAGCCTCCAGTGGGTGTTTATGAACAGAATGCCAAATTTGAGAGAATCGCAACAGAAAATGAACTATGTGGTTTGGTTGTCGTCACGGGTGCAACAATGAAGAAATTCCTGGAGAGCTTGCAGAAATACGAAGGTCCACCTTTCCAAGAAAGCACACGGTTGCATTAGAGCAGCAAACAGAGCTAACCACGCTTTCACAGTTGCATTAATGACAAATGAATTTTACAAAATTCACTCAAGACCTCATATGGCTCCCATCTTTTCCTCTCCCAGGTTTTCCTCTAGTGCCTGTATCCATCCACGCCGTGGCAAGGAAAAAGTATTTTGACGACAAGTGAGTAACGTTCCAGAAACTTCAGCAAATAAACAGAAGATGTTTACATTTGTGCTCAGCTCTGCGCGGTAGAGTGAGAGCGTGCAGACACGCGTGTTTCCGCGTGTGTGCGTGCACATGTGTATTTTGGGAAGCAGACAGCACTGACTGATATGTTTTTCCTTCTGTAGCTGTTGGATGAGTGTGGAGACCCATCTGCTCTATGCGATCCATGGCCCGATAGTGGCGGCACTTCTTGTAAGTCTGCTAATCCACTGTCTCTGCACAGAAAAATGTGACAAATATCATTTTTACTATATATATATATTTTCTTTCTGCAGGTCAACCTCTTCTTCCTGCTAAATATTATTAGAGTGTTGGTTACCAAGTTGCGAGACACGCACCGGGCAGAGTCCAACATGTACATGAAGGCAGTGAGAGCCACCCTGATCCTGGTTCCTCTGCTGGGAATACAGTTTGTCATCATTCCCTGGAGGCCAGAGAACCGGCTGGCTGGCGAGGTCTACGAGTACATCATGCACATACTCATGCACTACCAGGTAGGCACCGAGCTGCGGCAACGACTTTAATCAAAATTCTCATTACATAGCCAGGTGCGAGCTCAGTTCATAGTATTTCAACAATGAGTTGGAAAAGCAGGCTGGTGCTGGTTCACGGCCATGTGGATTCAAGCGTTTTGCACCTCCAGTGTAAATCATACAAACTTAGAAAAAAGTAATTACATCACTGTAATAAATATACTTAGTAACAGCTTTACTTTGGACTGAAAACGTGTCGTAGCCTTTGGCCCTCCAGGCTCAGATTTTTACCCCTTAAAAACAGATTTCTGCCATGTGACTGCTGTTATCTACTGATGCGACTCCCTTATAAAATGTTTAGCTGCAACCTTACCGATATTTCACTTTTACTTAGGTTCTGTTGCTCCCCAAATATTGTTTTGTTTTCTTTCTTTTGCTTTCCTGTCTTGCTGTGAGAAAACCATTTCCTGTACTTAAATAGTGGTAGTATGTGATGTTCATCATCTGTCAAAGCGCTTCTTTCCTCCACCCGGTCTGGCAGATGGCTGCACTGTCTGACTCTAGTTCTGCTGGATGTTTTATTTCTGTTATTATAAAATTATTCTCAGATTTTTTTTTCCTCGTCTTTGTTTCAGGGTTTGCTGGTGTCAACCATATTCTGCTTTTTCAATGGAGAGGTAAGGTTGGCATTTATTAACATGTTGGCTAATAATAATAATAATAATGCAGCAGTCTGAAACCTGAGCTTTTGGTTCACATACATACACTGACCTTATTATTAGAAGTTTTACCTATGCTTGATATAAGCATCCAATATTGTAACACACAATAGGGAAAACATCACTTTAATTAGTAAGCAATTGGGTTTAGAGAAAACAAAGCTAGCATGTCTGATTTTGAGTATCATATTTTTATTTAAGAGTGATAGCAGTTAATGTCTGACAAGAAAGCGAATAATCACCAAAATATCTGAGAATTGCCTTAAAAATATTGCACCCTTGTGCCATGTTTGACATCATAATGCTGTAGTTTTGATGGAGCAATTGGCCTTTTGGAAAGGTCAACCGGCATATGTTACTCTGGGAGCTGTTCAGAGATTGCGCAACAAACCCACTCATCCCTTGTGACATTATGCACAAGACATCAGACCGCATCAGGTAAAATATTTTCAAAATGTGCTTTCAGGTCAGATGTCTTCCTCTTTCCATTTGCACCTGACAACATATCGAGAAGTGACCCGTGAATACCAAACACGGTCTCAGCGTTTTGGTTCGGGCCTTGGATGCTCGGGTAAAATAGTTGTAGCTTCCCGGAGATGCTACATCTCTCCAAATTCCAAATGTAGCAGGTTATAAAACATTCCTCCGCTTTTTCCTCTTCGGAGACCAGTCTGGGGCTACAACAGTAAAAGCAGAAGGGTCACGTCAGGTGAATAGCAAGACATACTTTATAAATGACTTTGCGGTTTCCAAGCTCCGCTGAATATTGACTCTCCTTTCAAGTTCTCCTGTCAGCCTTTTCTAACTCTGTCTGCAGCTGTCTGACTGCAGCGTTCCCGATTCACCAAACCGATGAGCTAGATTTCCATTAAACACAGATTTCAGGTTAATAATGTTGTGGAGACCTCACAGCTCTCCAGACATAATGTGTGAAAGATGCTTTCTGGCTCAAAGGGTCCACAAATGCTACATGCTACATTTATTTGTCTGTCTGTAATATTTCTGGAGGAAAATTTTCTTAAGGAAAATTTATGCTGTAAATTGTGTTTCCCGACATAATATTGATGGTTTTTCATGAGGTCTTTAGTGAAATAGAGGCAAATAGTGAAGAATTGCATAAACTGTGGAAGACCTTAGAAACAAAGTGAGAATAAAAAAAATGTTTAAATCGATTTTTTTAAGTTTGATACAAATTGTTTAGTCTCCTTTGTTAATGACTTAAAAACAGTACATTCCTGTGTGAAACTACAACTTGACGACATTACATGATGAAGTTGTTATAAATTCTGTAAATATGATTCCATAGAGTTTTTAATGATGAAAAAATGCAACTTTACTTAGAAAAACATCAGGGTTCAGGTTATAATCGACCATACTTGGAAGCTGTTTCTGATGGCCTAGCAAGGAGTTCTCAATAAGGAAAATTAATATTTAAAAAAAAGACATCTGTATTATTAGCAATGGCTAAAAAAATTGTGTAGATAGTGAGGTCAGGAACATTAAAAAAAAGGTCTGAACATCTCCTGAAGAAGAACACTTTCCAGGAGGAAGGCCACTGTCCAAGCATAGAAAAGCCCAACGAGACTTTGCCAAAACACTTCTAGAAAACAGAGCAGCTTAAAATAATTATTTGGACAGATATGAATAACATTAACCTCTTTCAGAAGGATGGGCAGTAAAAAAAAAAAAAAAAAAAAAAAAAAAAAGAGAAACAAAAATACAACAATAACCAACAACCTAAACACACATAAAAA
>VOQJ01008016.1:871-19026 GCA_015052665.1 Apistogramma diplotaenia
TAAATAAATCAAGTGCAAGCAGTGGATGTGCTAATCAACCAGGACATGGCAGTGAGCTTGGTGCCGGGAAACTTTGCTCATGTAATATTCAGTACTGTTGGGTTAAAGGGCAGCCCAGAGTTATTGGTTTCAGCCCGATTGCCCCCTTTAATCAATGTTGGCTGCATCCCTTTAATAAAATTATTAGCTCAGCAGTATCTTGCGCTATCATTTTATCTCTTCTGCGCTCTAAATTGCAGCCTGCGTTGGGTCTCTCAGATGCTCGGGGCATGGCCAGCTCCCGAAAGCTCAGCTCCCATTTATTATTTCAGAGGCAGAGGATGGCTGGAGTGTTTGAAACCAGGCTAAGCGTGGAGGTTATTGGATGCAAGATCTAAACACAGCTGCAGTGAAGTCTCAAACCAGCTTATGTATTTTTGGTTCATAGAAAATACTGACTTTTATTGCTCGTGTTAGAGTCCACACAAATCTATCTCAATAATGCGCATGAAATACATTTTTCTTACATGTACATAACTAAAGATGGAGTGGTAATAGTCTTACTGTTTTTCTTTTTTTTTTTAGATACATTTTACCCTTTTTTTTCCTTCTAGTTATGTAAATGTAAGACATGCTGATGGGTGGCTTCTCAATGTCTAATTATCCCACAAGGAATCTATTTGATCCATTAAGTTAGACTGTTGCTGCTTTTTTCTGACTGCAAGTTAATTAAAAACGGATGTAGGATTTGCAGAATATAAGATTAGGGGTGTTGTTTGGAAGGTGAAGATAAAAGATGGTACCTTTGTGATATGGCAGGAAGATGAATCATGGAAGTCTTATTAGTGCTTGTCTCAGGTATTGTGTTTAAGTGCCTAATCTAGCGTAATGAGCATGGTGTCATTTTTCTAATTATATCTCAGACTTTTGTCTCTAACTGAGTTTGCCATACATTTGATTTTTTTTCCTTTCATGCTTCTTATACTGTACATTGTGTTTCTTTCATATTTATAAGTCTGATCTTTCCTTAGCACGTGTAGTAATATGAGTTGTGTGTGTGCTTTCTGTCCCAAATACAACAGTAACCAATTATTTCAACCATATTGTGTCTCTGCAGGCCTGGATGCGATGAATGCCTCATGTAGGCATCAGCATGGACAGCTGTGAGTCTCCCGTGGTTTCTGGGACAGACGATGGGCTCGGCTCCTCCCAGCAGCAGCAACCACCTCAGCCCTGGAACGATCACACTAGCTCACAGGTCACCTGCACCAACCAGGCACCTTCCCTGGACCCTCTGTCTCTCTCTGGTCCCTACCCCTCTCAACCCCAAAACTCTATTGCACCTCATGACAGGGTAAGAGAACTACAGTCTCAGCAGCAGCAGCAGCCAAAACAGACATCACCCCAGACACACCGTGATAGCTCTGCCACAGGCCTGCTGCATCCCAGAGGAGAGGGTCTTGACGAAGAAGAACAAGAGGGAGTGAGCTGTGGAGAAGAGGAAGAATCTGAGGACTTAGATGAAATGGAGATTGACAGCTGTTTCCCAAGTCTTCAGCCCTTTCCTGGGATGCCGATAGCTTCAGGGGGAGGTGGTATGCCCACTCTTCTGCGACATCAGCCCACACAACAGCAGGGACCACCCGAGAGTGGGAGTGAGGAAGGGGAGGAGGAAGAGGAAGAGGAGAGCAGTGATGTGGAGAACCTGGCTGGAGAGATAGTCTACCAGCCAGACGGCTCAGCCTACATTGTGGAGAGCCTCAGTCAGTTGATCCAAAGTAGTGGAGGCATGGTACCCAGCCTGCTTCCTACAAACTCTCTCTCAAGTGCGGGGAAACCAGGGGAACCTGCTGGGACTTCGTCCTCAGTTTACCCACAGATCATCAACACGTTCCACATAGCCTCGTCCTTTGGAAAATGGTTTGGCAATTCAGATCAAGGTTTCCCCAATACCTCAACAATGGCAGGCCTTAGCCCTGTCCTGCACAGTTTCCGTGTCTTCGATGTGCGGCACAAAAGCAACAAGGATTACCTGAACAGTGATGGGTCTGCCAAGAAGTCCTGTGTATCCAAAGATGTTCCCAACAATGTGGATTTCTCCAAATTTGATGGGCTAGCCCTATATGGCAAGGGTAAACCCATTCTCATGTGTTTTCTCTGCAAGCTGTCCTTCGGCTATGCCCGTTCCTTTGCCACTCATGCTGTCCATGATCACCGCATGACACTGTGTGAAGATGAGCGGCGGCTGTTGGGAGATAAGCATGCATCTGCCATTATCCAGGGCATTGGGAAGGACAAAGAGCCCCTCATAAGTTTCCTGGAACCAAAAAATAAGAGCACTCCTCTGCCATCTACCCTGCTCCCTCTTAACTCTGGACAGAGCTTCTATGGCACATTTAGTGGTGTCCATCTGGAGCCTGGAAGCAGCAGTGGGGGCAGCGAGACCCTCCTGAACAAAGACTCTGACTCTGGCCTCCAGCATCAGCAGCAGCAACAAACCCCATTAGGCTCAGTCCTGTCTCTTGGAGGGCTGAGCATTCCCAAAGCGTCCACTCTTACCTCATCCCCAGGCTCTGCCAAAGACTCCAGTGCCCTGCCCAAACAGGGAGGGAGAACAGAGGAGCCTGCTGGGAAAGAGTTGGCTTGCAAGGGAGAAGATGGGAACACTAAGGGACATGAAAGCAAGGCACACTTATCCAGCCAGACTGGGGGCTCTGAGGAGGACGAGGAACTGTTATTAGGGGAAGAGGAAGATGAGGAGGCAGAAAGCACTGCAATGGCCTGTGGTGGAAACAGTAGCAGTGGTGGGGGTGAAGTGGGGGAACCAGCTGTCTCAAACCAAAGCATTTCCAAATCTCCTTTATTAATGCCTAGTAGCACTCTCCAGCCTTCTCCCTGCACCTCTGCAGTCAGTTCCACACATAACAGCAAAGCCCTTGCTTCCATTTCCTCCTCTGTTAAGGAAGAGGGTTCGACTGCAGATGGTGGGGGGAGGACCTCAGAGCTCCCTCTGAGCTTTAACTGCCAGGGACCTGCTGTTCCCATGGCACTGGCGACAGCTGCCGTCAGAAGGAGCGAGGATGACACTTCTGGCACTTCCTCCTCGCCTCTGTCCACCAATGCTGCTGCTGACGAAAGTGCCAATCGAGATAGTGCCACAGCTCCAGAACCAAATGATTGCCCTGCAGAGGGAGAGGAGGAAAATGGAGCCCTTCTGCATCATCACCACGTGCACCACCATCATCATCACCTCCACCCCTCATCTCATGGCCACTCGCACCCCCTCCCGGGGGGTTCCTGTGACATAACAGGAATGGGTGAGTGTTCACAGAACCATGGGCCCAGTGGCAGTGGAGGTAGTGGGGTAGAATGCCCTAAATGTGACACTGTTCTGGGTTCCTCGCGTTCCTTGGGTGGTCACATGACCATGATGCATTCACGCAACTCATGCAAGACACTTAAGTGTCCCAAATGCAACTGGCATTACAAATACCAGCAGACTCTGGAGGCCCACATGAAAGAGAAGCACCCAGACTCAGGAGGCTCCTGTGTGTACTGCAGCAGTGGTCAGAGTCACCCTCGTCTGGCTCGTGGAGAAAGCTATACCTGTGGATACAAGCCTTTCCGGTGTGAGGTATGTGGGTAACTTTTTGTTGATTTAGTTGCACGTTAGGTGGCAACTAAGGATTTTAAATTAACGTCTGTATAATTTCATTGCAGTTCAAGAGAAACTGTCTTGTTTTTTGTAGGTGTGTAACTACTCCACCACCACAAAGGGCAACTTAAGCATCCACATGCAGTCAGACAAGCACCTGAACAATATGCAGACACTGCAGAATGGAGGCTCCATCGGTTCTGCGCAGGACCAGGTGTTTGGACATAACCCAGGAGGAGTGGTGGCTGTCCCGTCAGTCACCCAGGCCAGTAGCCATCACCCTCCCCATCACCATCCTTCACAATCCTCCACCCATATGTCCGGACCGTGTGGGGTCCCATCGCCAACCAAGCCGAAAAGTAAACCTTCTTGGCGGTGTGAGGTGTGTGACTATGAGACCAATGTTGCGCGGAACCTTCGTATTCACATGACCAGTGAAAAGCACATGCACAACATGATGCTACTCCAGCAGAATGTGACTCAGATGCAGCACGGACGACTTGGCTTGGGCGCTATGCCTTCACCCTCTGAGGCTGAGCTCTACCAGTATTACCTGACCCAGAATATGAGCCTTCCACCGAGCCTCAAGATAGACCCAGCTGGAGCTGAGGCCCAGTTCTTGATGGGGAGCTTTCACCTGGATCCAAACATGGCTGCCCTGGCTCCTGCACTTGGTAAGTCTCGTTTTTAAATTAAAACACACACAAAATGATGAGTTCAATTTCTATATTTCATCTCTCCCCTTATGTGCTTGTACTGATTTTGGTAGCTGCCTAGCTCTAGCTCTGCTTTCCTAATAAATGTGTATACCAGCAATAATGAAATGTTCTGGTACACAAGGCCAACATACTAAATATTTTTACTTAAAATAAACGAGCCAAGCAACATACAGAAAGCAAAAGATTATTTATTTTCCGGCTCACAGTCTTGTGAGTGTTGATATCATTTAACAGAATTTTGAAATTCGCTGTGTGATATCCATGCAAGGTGGTTTAGAGGGCCAAATTTGTATACTCCATGCTTCCTCCCGTTTCTACAGCCAACCAGCCTTAGCTTTTATTTTTTCTTCAAACTGCTGCTGAACTTCACCACTGGAGTTCTCTGTTTCTTCCAAGTTAGTAATTTCAGCTATAAATTTAATCTTGGTCAAAGAAGGGAGGTTAGAGGCCTCAGCAAGGGTAATTCAGCAGCACAGCAAACTGTTTGTAGGACCAGTTACAACCACACAGTTTGCACAGACTTGTTTCAACTGTCAACAGTTTGAAGACACAAACAAGAATTTATTGCTGTGACTAATTTTTTTCCCCTTCTTCTGCCATCTGGTTCATTTTCCTGTGAGGTGAGATGTAATAAGCATATTACAAGAGAGGCAGTAATTACACAGTCTGGGCACATAAACTGCAGTGGCGTTATCCATGGTCACCCTTTAAGGAACTCTTAACACCATCATACACAAACACTCTGATATTAGCAGTACCATATAATACATAAGGTTCAGGTAGAGAATCTGCCATCACTAGGAGATCCCTAAGCCAAACAACCACAGAGGTGGATTTTTTAAATTTTATTTTGTACTGTAGGGTGTATTTCTAAAGAGATACAGTTTATAGCAAATGTTCATGTGATATTAGCTTCTTGCTTATCCTCAGGCCCAAAACTCAGGACTGTAGTTGATATAAGATCAAGAGCAAGAGTTAAACAGAGGTGCGAGTTTCACCTCTTTGTGCTGGAGTATGATTACAGCGCGCTATGGAGAAATGCAGCTATAAAGTCAAATGGTTATTTACTTAAAACATTTATTTTGAAAGAACTCTATTAAATTCAAAGATTTAACCTTTTGGCTTTTTTAAAGAATCCTCTAGCACATTTTTATAAACATGGGTAGCTTAACATATAGAAATTCACAATGTAAGGGTTGTAATACAAAACCTATATTAGGTAGCAAGGGGAAGTGTAAGGTGCAAGAAAAAAAACCCAGATAGATATAGTGACATATGTGTGCATCTGTGTTTTTGTATGATTGAATGTAAAGAACCATGACTGGGGAGCTGGGTCTGTGAGTGATTTCACAGGGTTTCTCAAAGGTCTCCCTCTCCTAGCTATAAAAACTCAGGTAATGGAGAAAAGTCCGAGAACAGGCTGCATACTGCAGCAATAAATAAAAGGGAGCTGCTGGAATTAATTTAGTGTAAAGCCAGGCAGGGTCAAGCCTGCATGCTCAGTCTGGGCAGTGAAAGATTAAAGATCAGCAAGCAAAGGCAAAAACACCGGCTCTTACCTCGTTTTTTTAGCATTCATTTTTAAAGCCAGCTTTCCCAGACTGTACAGACATCAATTATGTGGTTGGTGTCATAAGATATGTGCTTGCTGTGTTTTTTTGTTTTTTTTCCTTCTCTCTCCCCATCGTTCGACTCAGTACCAAGCAGAGTTAATCTGTCAGGTGTTAGAGGTAATCTGGACAGAAAGGAGAAAAATAATCTAAGGAACGAAGTGAATTTTCTTTCTTTTTTTTTAAGTATCATTATGTGAACAAGAGCAGTGGGGTTGGTTTACAGTATTTTGTGCTTGGGAACTCCTTGCTGTAATTATAAAACATCTTTCTTCTTCTGTTGACCTCGTGGCTTTTAGAGCTGAGGACATGAAAGAGCACCAGCTCAAACACTGAAATGTGTATGTTCATTTTCTGGCATCGTGAGACTTTTGTAGAAATGTCCAGGCGCTCTTGTTTTCTAGCTCAAAGCTATTTGTTAGCTGGAGACAAACAAAAATGAGCATTATCCTCCACACAATATCATACCAACAGACACTTTTTTTGTTCGTTTTTTTATTTTTTTCAAGCATGTATTTACTTGAGATGAAGTGATGTAGTGTGTAAGCTTTGACTAGGTCTAAGCTAATGATACCTCTCTCTACTCTGTGTTTTGGTTTGTCTCCGTGTGTTTCCTTTCTTCTAGTAGGTGGGGAAATCCCTATGGATGTGCGGCTGGGTGGTGGGCAGTTGGTGTCTGAAGAACTGATGACCCTGGGAGAAAGTTTATCGCAAACTACAGATCCCTCTCTGAAGCTCTTTCAGTGCGCCGTGTGCAACCGCTTCACCACTGACAACCTGGATGTGCTCGGCATGCATATGGGAGCTGAACGCAGTCTACCGGAGGAGGAGTGGCGCGCTGTCGTCGGGGACTCGCATCAGTGCAAGTTGTGCCACTACACTACTCAGCTCAAGGCGAACTTCCAGCTGCACTGCAAAACAGACAAGCACGTACAAAAGTACCAGCTTGTGGCCCACATCAAAGAAGGGGGCAAAGGCAACGAATGGCGCCTGAAATGTGTGGCCATAGGCAATCCGGTGCACCTCAAGTGCAACGCCTGCGACTACTACACTAACAGCCTGGAGAAGCTGAGGATGCACACTGTCAATTCCCGCCACGAGGCTAGCCTTAAACTGTACAAGGTTAGTGAGCCACGTGTGGTTTTTTTTTTTATTTCTGTTGTTGCTTTTTTGTTTTGTTTAATCAAACCCACTATTCAGCCTTGTCCGGACAGCATGTCACATCATTAATAAAAACATACACACAGACGGATAAAGAGCACGCACATTAAAATTTCATGCAACACAATTGCCACTGACGCTTGCGTCATTGCAACTCTTTTTGAACTTCTGAAATTTGCTTTGCAAAAATTGAAAAAACAAATCTTTATTTCCCCGTTAACTCGATACTCCTCTGCAACACACAGTGGATTACTAGATGCAATGAATGAAAGCTTTGTTGCCCTCCCAGTTGTCATATAGAAGCAGGGCTCCACTGCTGCTATGAGGAGAACATGGCAGGCGGAGCTGGTTTGGAAGCTTAGGCCTGAATCACTTGGAGACGAATGAAGAAGTGTTAGGAGACAGAGGTTTGGTGCTAATACTCCTCGGAGCGGGAAAGGCTGAATTGTTCTCGACAGCCGTATTGATTTTTGCTGGACTTGGAGCTTCACCTTCTTCTCTAATCATTCCATAATAGCCAGTGGATGAACACTCTCCGAACAAATGGCCATAAATCTAACAGGCCTGATTCCACTTAGGTACCTATCCTGTGTGTCTGCGGCTTCGGCCACTCTGTGCTTAACCCAAACTGGCATAGTTGCACGCACGCACACACAGATAACAAAACACATACCAACGCTGATGACACATACTGTAAGCATGGACTGCAGACACAACATATGGCAACATACAGCACAGAATTCTTCCTCTTAGAAGATGCTGCCCTTATTTGTAGGTCAACTTCAGCATCCCTGTTTGACGAGTTGAACAACTCAGTAGCTTGACAGTTGTTTATTTGTATCGAATATAATGGAGGTATTAAAGGCATGTGAAAAATGTGCTACTTGGAGCATGGTGTTTTAACCGCATTAAAAACGAAGGTGAAGTGGTCATTTTAAACCTCTTCAGAAATCCTGTCCATTTGAAAAACATCCAGCGTTATGAATGTGTGACAGAGCCGTTGGCACGACGTTTCCTGTTCGCGAGTTCTTTGTATTGAAATAACAGCAAAATCAAGAAATCAATTTCCATTTTTTTCTTAAAGGGAAAGGTGTAAAGCAGGGCTTCTGCAGCAGCTCTTAAAGAGGTCAGGAAGGGTTTAGCTTGTCAGTCTGTGGTTGTCACCGTGACAAGAGAGCTCTTGGGGATATTTTTAGGTTAGGTATTTAAAGAGAACACATTATATTCATTTCCTGCCTCATATCTATATTCTTGCACTATATTCAAGGATTATTTTTAACTTTAAAGTAAGTCTTATTTGTGTTGAGGGGGTTTGGTGCAGCCCCCTGTCCCTTTAAGAGCCTGTTTACTTTAAGCTGACTTCCTTCTGATTGGCTGCTCCTTGCAAACAGAAGGTTTAAACAGCAGGTAGGTAGCACTGCTGTGTTAAAGACATATTGTACACATACTTACCAAAACAGAATAGGTCCAATTTTAAGATACGTTATGTACAAATGCACGCACATAATCTATGAATTTGTCAAGTCAGTGTGTGTGTGTGTGTGTGTGTGTTTCCCAGTGTTTGGCACTCCTCTCTTGACCTTAGCTGCTTGACTTACCAGGCAAAATTCCAATAATAGTCTCCCATTAGACCAGAATAGACAGGATCTGACTTACTTTCTCTCTTCCGCACACCTTTTGAGGAAAGAAGCAAGTTTTGCTTTACTGCATAGAGTTCAACTCATTCTACATTATTTTGTGCTTCCACTTTAGTGTGAACCCAACAGGCAAAAGAAAAAAAACCCTCCCGTCTCCCTTTTTCTGTGCAGGTTTTTAGGACAGAAGAGACATATGTCACACTGCTGTTCGGGCTGTGAGGGATTAAATATGTACAACACATCCAGGCATGATCATTTTTTATGACTTAAGCCTCTTAAGATGGCTCCATATTTCTTAAAACCAATTGATCTTCTGACTGAGAGTGTGTGCATTTGTCCAGAAATTACCTGCTCTCCCAACCAGGGAACATAGTGGTCTTTTTAAGCTCTTCTCATCCCAGACCCTGCTCAACAACAGGGCTCCACCAGTCAACAAGAATTAATACAGTATTTTATGACTCATCAATGTGATTAGCGGACAAGTACGTGGTTTTAAGGTTTTTTTCTCTGTACTGGCTTCCCACTTGACAATGTCAGTTTTCTTACCATTTTGGATTTACTGTCTTGGTAGAGATACTGACGGGCAGAAAACCACAGTGCCCCAAAAGCCTGTAAAAACCAACTTGGTATATTATACATGGACGATAAAAGAAAAATCACCATTCATTTATGCTTCCCCCAAAAGAAATCTGATGCAAATAGCACCATTTTTAACCTTTTTGGGGCGAAAATAAATCATCAAGTCAGCATAAACAGGCTGTAAGATGTGGGAGATGCTTGGGACACTTCACCCAAATCAAACTGGTTTGCATTAAACAGGCCCTTTGTGTGCACAGCTCCATATAAATTGGAGCCTGTAATTACTGGAATTAAAAAGGAAGGTTTAAACTGAGGGCTAAGCTGGATGGGATAATTTGAGAGTCTGTGGTATGCGGCCCATATTAGGGCTTTCTAAAAATATCACCCCCACCGCCCCATGTATTGGAATGTTCCAAAAGACCACAGAATGATCCAGCAAGTCATCCTGACCACTAGACCACCACACAGTGGGGGGTGATGTTCTCCTTCCCTGTGTGCTGCGCTCTCAACTGAGAGACACCGATCCTGAAGTCTGTGAGTTCTGCTAACGGTCCCCTGTGTTCTAAAGCTAACTTTTACCTTCTCTTTTCCCATGAATCATGGGGATTTTATTGGCCCTGATGACAGCATGATGGTCACCCATCCACACACAGGATGGTCACGCCTGAGCAGCGAAGACAACCCTCCACTGGCTAATGTGATATGTTTTTAGGATAAGGCGCTCTCCTCGGGCCTCGGGGCTTCACTGTGTTTTAGCGTAGAGGTGAGAGACTCGTCCAGCTCTAGGCCCCGACTGCTCTGGCCAGACAGAAAGGGTGGGGACTAACCAGGCCAAGCCACAGGCCTCAGCTTCCAGTCAAGGGTTGGGGGAAAGGGGAGGAGCATGGGGGGGTTAGCTGGCTACCTTCCTTGTCTCGGGGGCCGGTGCAATCGGCGGTAATTGAGATTGATTGGATGTTATTTTTCCTCTTGCAAATGTAGTCCATTAGCTTGGCACATGCATAATCAGTTTAGAGCGCAGTTAGCCGAATGTAATCATGTTCCTCGGTGTCTGCTAGCACAAAATCCACTCCAGATGCCGCTTGGCCATGGAAAGACAGGGGGGAAAGTGCCGTCACTATCAGATGGGGAATCTTTAACCAAGTAAATCCTGAAATCCCTTCCCCTGTTCTGTTCCTTCCCTACTGAGCACACCAGAGTGTTGAAAAATTCAGCTCCCTCTTTCTGCCGTACACACCCAGTCAATTGCAGTGTCCCGCACTTTACCTTTAAGAGCACAGCTTTTGATCGTATGTTCTGCCCATTAACGGACAGAAAACATCTGTATCTTGTATAGAGTTACTGCTCTTATTTTACCCCTCAGTGCAATCCAAAAGAATCAGTGAACACCGAGGAAAGAAAATGTCCACACTCTGCAGAGAGCAAATAATCACGATGAAACATAATAGAGGAAAAGAGGCTGTAATGTAAATGAAGGGATTAGTGGTTAGATGAAAAGGCATTAAGGTGTTTCACTCATGATCCTACTCAGCAGAAGCACTGGCTTCTCAGTTGCGGGAATCCAAGCCATGATGACCGCTCCCCCTTAATGATCAAAACTACCAGGATTGACTCGAGTCTTCTTGGACTATGCATTGGAATGTAGTTAGAGAAGAACCACAAATAGGTTATGGTTTTTAGTCAAACTCTGGAAAAATATTGCAGTTTTGCAATCAAATAATGCTGATATGGATTTTGGATGTGTGTAGGAGTCCGGCTGACTTGGTCTTGAGCCAAGTGCTCACTAGTGGACAGTAAGGCCAGTCATGGTGTCCTTGGTATGTTTTTTTTTTTAGATTGTTGTTAAGTTCCCTGGTTGGTGATCAGGTTCGGCATGATTATACACCTCTATATCTAACTTTTCTCACTATTATTATTTTTTGGGGGAGGGGTGTGATTTTTAAAAATGTGCATTTGACACCCGAATTAAGGCAAATTACAGCAGGTAACACGAGATGTCCACAAAGTTGGGTGAGTGGGTGCCTCGCCTTACCCACTCACAAATGAGACATTTCTAGGAGGGGGACTGGTAGAAGGTGGATAGAGACACAGACAGGAGAGTGGGTGTGGGGTGCTGGAGGATTGGAAGCATAGATACACTGCTAATTATCATGGCTAGCCTATGATTGTTCAGTAATAGTGCTCAGTGGGAAAGGTTGCAGCAGTTCCAGGAAGAGCTGAGCTCTGATTTACTGGTACTACCACTCTAATAAAGCGCTCACTGCACATCCTGGGAGACAGCCCATTCTCTCCTTTCACATGCACAAGTGTGTGAATGCACACACAAAAAACAGACAGATGAACAGGCAGACACACACACAGAGCAACCGTGTCATCTAAAATGCCATAGGGCACATGAAAGGTATCTTTTCAGTAGTTCATAAAGAAGTTCTGTGTCGGCCCCTGCCTCTGTTTACTCCCCAGTTAACACTGTTATGATCCAGAACCCTAGTTACACTCTTTGTTTCAGGAGTCACCTGCAGGGTCTTAAACTCTTGCATCTTACTTCAAACAGATCTCACTTACTCAGTGGTGGGTGAAACAAGGAAGGAGCAGTGCAGCGCAGAGAACCAGGGTGGATTTAAGAGAGCGGCTGTTAGGCATGTAAGGGGGGCTACTAGGGGTTAGTGTTTGGCTGTGTGCAAAAATTTCTCAACTCTTCTAGCTCCCACCCCTTGAGAAGGCCAGAGAAAGGGTCAGGCTTTGACCCGTGGCACAGCTGTTGCTGCTGGTGGTGTTGATTGTATGTGCACAGGCCCTACTGTGGGTGTTGCTGGGGCTTAAACAGTGACAGTGAGTGAAAGCAAAAAGGGGGAAAGGAGAAAGCTGCTTTGACAGGGGAGGCTAGACTTTTCTCAGCTCTCAGCCTTTTACCACAGTTGCCAGAGTTAAGAATCCAGTGCATTATTAACTAGCTGCTCTGTCCTGGGTTTGTTTTTACACGCAGTGACACGTTTTCTGTGCTCGTTGACAATTTCCTGTCTCCTATGGCTTTTTATGGGTTTGATTGTTTGCTGAAAGTTAGAGATCCTCTTGTCGTTATTATGTCATGTTTTTGTTGCGTTTTTGGAGAAGAGCATCAGAGCACATTCTTGTTGATATTCCAAGGTCATTTTAATATCTCCTGCCTGATCAGCAGATGTGTATGAAGTGTAGATTGGAGTTTGTTGGAGTAAACAGATACAAGGCAAGAGTTTTAAAAACATTTTAAATATCGTTGTTACTTTTACTTTGCAGTTTATTCATGTTTTTCACAGTTCTACCTTGAAAAATTTGACAAAAAAAAAAGAAAGAAAGATGACTCATAGACAGTTGGTGGAAATAGGGATTTGCATAAGGTTATTTATGTTCATATATTTAATTTAACTAGCATGGAGAAAAGTCCTCAGCTAAATCCTCTGTCTTCCTTCCACATCCTCTCACTACCAACTCTTAGTCTGCTAGAAATTTCTTGATCCTCACTACGGAGCTGTTAACATTATTACCAACACATTGATTCTCTTATTAAATCAAAAGGTCTGGCCTCCGAGCCCGTGAAGCTTTCCCGGCTTCAATTTGTTTTTAGATTTTGTAATTATGACAAACAGTAAAATGAAGTTCTTCCTTTAAAGTGTTTGTGGGAGATTTAGACATTACTGAGAGGGCTTTTACATCTTAGACAGCCTCTCTCCGGCAACAACTGGAGCCTCACGGCTGCTTCAGCCTTGTAAAGACAGAACTCCGAGCACGTCAGTCACGGTTCTGTCTTTTTCCTAACTCCACAGAACCTTACTGCAAGGCTGCCTGATTACTGGTATGCATGTTTTCAAAATGACCTCATATCAGTTCATGTAATCAACAGCCTTTACAGCGTCCTTGAATGTATATATTTGGTAGTCAAACTTCAGTAAAATGAGTTTCCATGTAGACTTGACCGTCATATGAAAAATAACTGTATTACTATGGATTGCCAGTTTGAAGTAAGGACTTTTTATATTATTCTCATAATCAGTCTTCTGCAATAACCTGAAAGCATTTGCACATTTCATCTGAATTCCACAAAGCATTAATAGTAGCACTGATGTTCATTCGCCTCTAGTTTTTGAAAAATACTGCACAGCGGTTTACTAGAATCTCTTTTTCTTGAATGTTGCCGCCTGTGGTTCAGAAAACCAGAATTTCCTGCTTATTTCCTCGTAAATGAGGTATTGTGAGTGTATGCAAACATATTAGGCGGCTCATAGCTCGAATCAAACGAGGTTCAGGCTTCGAGGTCTTTAAGCCCAGTTGGTCAACGCATCAGGTGGCCTATAGCCACCGCACCTGGAAGACTTAACAGTGTCAGTTGACATCCCTTCAGCACCACACCGGGGCTCCTGTGAATCTCTGTGCCGTAGCGCCTAAGCTGAAGGGATGGAGAGACCGAAGCAGGCAAGCTTACTGACTCTGTGCCATCAATACATCAGTAGCTTAGCCACCAGATTAATGGCCTTCGAGTGGTCAGGGCCACAAAACTACTCAGTTTTGAGGTCTGTATTTAGAGCAGCTGTACATTAAAGTAGGGTAAAGGGAGATGAGATGAAGGGACCTGTTTGGTGTCTGTCTGTTCATTCTGTTTGGGTTTGGCCAGCAGGACAGAGTCATGGGACAGCTAAATTTAACAGAGGGATGGATCCATGCCCCTTATTTTGTAACCTTCTGGATTTGAGTCAAAAAAAGATGTCTGAGTACCTTTGCTTTGTTATTATTAAGTAAGTATTTTTATATACTTGATATTGATTTATATACATTTCATAACATATAGTTATTCGCCAGCTTCTTGTGAGACACAAGCTGTTCTCACTGTAGGACAATTACTCCTAAGTGCACAGAGGATGTACTGCTTTTCTTTTTATTTGTCTTAACAAATCATCCCCTCAGGTGTTTTTTTTTTCATCCTGTGATGCATTGACTACTGTTGGATCGCAGAACTTTAGCAATTTATTACTTGGATTTCTGATGGGTCACAGCGATGCTGATTCTGATGCACTTTGTTTGGATTGTGTAGCACAAAATGTGACGCGGAGTACTCAGTGCCGTAGAAAGTTCGCTTCACCTCTCTGTGACTACTACTGAGGCTTCAGTAAAAAACAAATCCATCTACCAGTTTCCTGGGACTAGAATTTTTATTTGAAACTGTGGGGACCTCGGGGGGATTTCCCCCTTGGGCCAAGAGAGAATAGCCATCTCCTGCTGAAGTTCACGGCACTGGTTGTCCGACCATGTTTTGCCTAATTGCTGTGTGCTGGAGTCCAAGGTTAGAACTGGGAGCTGTAAATCCCTCAGTGTTATGCAGACAATGTTTTCTCCAGATGTAGAAGAAAAGATTTCATCCTTTTGTAATTAAGCGGTGCAGCCCAGGGTGTCATGCGGTTTTTATTAGTGGTTCTGGAAAAGATCATTTTGCACCTTGTTTTCTCATTATGGCTTTTATTCTTGAATACAAAAGATGGATAAAATGATGGGATGAAAACGAAAGAGACAGCAGAGAATAGAATCCCCTGTTTAAATTATTATATGGAAATTACAAGGTAGTGATGTAAGGGGTAGCTATGGGTGTGTGGGGGTGCAGACACAAAAGGAGACAAAGGCATAGTTTTGAAACTCAGGCAGTAACATAGTGCCTCAGATGAAAGATACTAGAAAAAAGTTTGTATTTTTTTTTTTAAATCCCAGGAATTTTCCCAAATGTTATCTCTCCCATGGGTGTCATCTTCTACACCTGTGTTCTACTTTAAACTTACTTCTGAAATAAGAGGGGAGGGTGTGGGTAGCGAGTTTGGGAAAATGATAGTGAGTGAAAGGGAGAAAGACAGCTTTAAGAGTTGGGGACAAGAATGCTCTTCAGCTTCTCAAGGGCACTGATATTTTATGGCCCTCACATTCCTTCATGACACACTGATGCCCAGAATAGACAGAGAGAGGGGGGGAAAAAGTTTAACTACCATGCCTTTAAACCCCACCCCAGCATATCATCTCTCTTGCCTATTCACCTTCACCTCACCCTGCTTCATTTATGTGGCAAACCTCTGGGTCACCCTCACACTTCTCTGTTACTTGGCAGAGCTCAGTGTCACGTGGATTTTACAGAGTCTCCTTTTGTCTGAGATCTCTGAGACATGTAGACAGAAGAGGAAGTCCTCACAGCCACTGAACTCCTAAACTCACAGATCATATGCTATCATCCTTCACTGCCAGCCCCACAACTCTTCTTTTTTAAAAAAACACATAATTTCACCACAGTCAACAGTACCCTTAAAATGAAGGCCTTCTGAATAATTCAAACTCTGATCCTTCCTTCAGATGGCCTATCTCTGTCACAAGATAGGAATTTACTTAATTTATGCTTGTTAGGTTGGAATAGTTATGTTAAAATAATTTGAACCATAAGGACTGTCTGTGCAGCTACTGTTAAAATGAGAACTCTGGGAGCTGTTAAAGTTTGGACATGAAATTGTGAGATCTGGAATGCAAATGATTATTCAAATGATCAGTATATTAATTTGCATGCCGAAAGCATGAGGGAGAGAGAGAGCATCTTAATAAGTTATGTAAAGCAAAGTATTTTATTATTTGTTGATGTTTCAGGAGTGAGTGCATATTAATTTTGCAGTTGTAAGTCCCAGTGTGACCTAAATCTCTCTCTTTCACTTTCACTCTCTCTCGCTCGCTCACGTGCACGCACTCACACACACCATTAACGACAAGTTAATAATCACACACACTTTCTTTTCCAATAAATTTACTCCCGTCTCTCTTTGTCAGAAAGCCTCCATTTTTGATAAACCCATCCCGTAGACGGAGTATAAAACACGCGGCCACCACGACATCACCCATTGGTTTGTGAAGCCTCTGTGTTATTTTGACTGCAGCCATGTTGTTTTTTTTGGTACCCAAAGTGAACATATTTGTACAAGAGGGTGAAGTGTGACATTCTTAGGTAACGCTAGCAAGCTGAGTTAGCAAGCTGGGTTAGCATGCTGGGTTAGCAAGCTGGGTTAGCAAGCTGGATTAGCATGCTGGTTTTTGTTTGTGCATTGCAGAAACACAAACCAGCAAGTTACTGTAGTGCTATAAGGCTTCAGTCGCAGAGACCTTGAGACTGGACTGCATACCCCTGGTATACCCCTATAAGATGCTAGGAAAAAATGTGCTTGGTGAGTGGTTGCTGGAGGTTGCTGCCTGTTGCGAGGTGAAATCTGTCAAAAAGAGAGCGCCAAAAGCCTTTATGTGACTGATTTGGCCACTAGCAGATTGCTGCTGTCACTAGCAGCTGGTATGAGAGATGCAGACTTGGCGTCTGCTCACCGTGAGGTAGTGAAACTGCAAAAACGACTAGAGGCACACTAATGTGTTAGCGCGGCACCATATGCCCCTTTGCAGCCAATTTCACTCAGCAAACTGCAGCAACCACTCGCCAACCAGTCAGAAAATAAAGATTTTTTCCCTGGCAACCTGTGGTTACCAGGGCGCCAACCATTCTCAAGGCCTGTGTGACTCAGGGCTAAGTAACAGACTCACTAGAGTTTCACCATTTGCAACAGACTGCAAGCCATATATTTTTTTATTTCTATTATTGTTGTTGGTTTTTTGTTTTTGCTTTGGTGGAGTTTTGGGATGTTAAACAGACATCATCTATAGACTTAAGCTTTAAGCAGTTGAACTTGGTGGAGTGAGGAACTAAATAATGGTAAACCCATCAGAACACGAGATTCCCGTTTTAAAAAAAAGACGAGTTTCTGGGATCTGCTGTTTGTACTTTCTTACAATCTTCTCCTACACATCAAATAGAGCTTATCATTCAATTTTCCTCCATTTACACCGTTTTCTCCTTATTCTTAGGCTCGATTTCTAGTCGATGCTGTCATTACTGACTGGCTGGGTGAAAGGACAGAATAATTTGGTAATAGATGTTGTGATATTCAGGATTATCTTTGATCTTGGAGGATTTTTGAATTTCTTTGAGTCATCATATTCGATTATAAGTGTGTGAGTGAGCAGCCTGTGAGGGTGTATTTTGTAAAATGAGACCAGAGACTAAAATGTCTGCATGATATGAAATGGAGAAAGCATATGTGTTGTGAATTCAGTTCTGATCATTTATCACTGAAGGAATGAGTGGCTTATAGCAGAATTCTAACCATGAGTGGTGCATGTTGTTAAGCGAGATCAGTCTTTACATCTGGAAGGGAGGTTAGGGCTTTTTAAATGAGAGCGCCAGCATTGGAGAATTCCCAGTATTCAACTTAACTTTTAAATCATTAAACATGATGAAGCCATCTCCACAAAGTCAGAGGTTTATATACGAAAATCAAACACCATCTGCCATCTCTGATCAGAAGCAACAGCCATCAGGCCAGGGTTACCAAGGCAGAACAGGAAAAGCCATTAACTGCCAATCACTGCATCGATCGACAAGCCAGTCCACCACTACCACCCCCCCACCACTACCCCCGCCTGCCCCTACCCACAGACACACACACACACACACACATGGTTCATCAGCTTTTACTGTACAGTGGACACATGCACAGACATAGCTTCACTTAAACCTCAAACTTTTAGTGCATTATGTGATAGTAACGTTTGGTCCCGTTTCTCTCTTTTCTGCTTAGACCGCTTTATCTTTTAAATGATCTCAAGTCTAGATTGCAGGATCAACATTCTGTTCAGTTTAGATAAAGTCTGACTGTTTCTTTTTTTCTTTTTTTTTTTTGTATTGGATCGGTAAATCCAATGTGTTACGAGAAGGACAGTG